>VZTN01023749.1:108698-128407 GCA_013400515.1 Erpornis zantholeuca
CTGGGAACCAGCCTAGAGCCATCCAACTCCTTCACCCTTGACTCTTGCATGCCTCCTTGCTCCTCAAGTGATATGGCAGCATTTGGCCTGACAAAGTGCAGAGTGGCTTACACCAAGAGTTTTCTGTACATGGGATAGTTTTCTCTCATGCAGAAGTATATTCTTTGTTATGGAGACTCCATTACCTTTGAGTTGTTCCTTTGACAAAACAGGTTTGATATGAAAAGGTTGTTAAAGCTTATACACATTGTGTGGTATGAATGTTGTTTCATAATCTATTTTAATGATTTTATTTTTGCCTTCTTAAGTTTCTAAGCACAAATATTCTAAGTATCTATGCACAGGGTAAGAGCTATTTTAACCATATTCATGCATATGCCAAAGGCTTTCTACTTCCGATCAACATTTATGTTTTCTTCGATGTGCTCTTCTTAATTTCACTCATCTTTTCCTCAGGTCAATTAAATTAATATTAACAGCAGGAGACATTCCCCCAAATTTTCATTTCTCTGGCTTTCTCCAAACCAGCACCTTGAAGGCTGAAAAAAGAGTTTAATTGAGAGCAGAGCTGTACAGCTAAAAATGTCACCTTGCAGAGATACAAAATGAATCTGGTCCCTTCAGTAGCATTTGTCCCTTTGCTCTTGGAATAAGGTGCCTTGAGGGATCAGGTGAAGACAGGACAGAGGTGGCTGACACATGGATATCATGATATCAGACCTTTTCCCAGCCTCACCATACACTGTGGTGCAGCTCTGAGTGTGAGTGGCAGTGCCAGGACATGAGACTCTGTGTGGACCAATAGCCATTATGGCACGTGCTGGGTGAACAGACAGATACAGAGACAAAAGCCTCCCATTAAAGTGCCCTGCAGCAGAAATAGCATTAGACACACATCAAGAGATCTCCTTTTACACTGTGGGGCTGCACAAATTCTGCTGGTTGTAATTTTCTGTTGATTTAGTCACAGTGGTATAAAACTGTTTATAGACAAGCACTTCATATTGGAACAACTCCTGCGAGCACTATCCTGTTCTCATTCAGAAGAAAAAAATGCATATTTAGTAACAAGCTTGATTACAGCTTTTCCATGGTTATGATGGAATGCCTTTTCTGACTTTTCTTCAGTTTTGGTGTGAATGAAAAAAGAGAAGTAAGACACTGAAACACTCGTCTTTAGTCCAATTCTTGCAGCTTTGTCCTTTCTTCCCCATGATGCCCCATATTTGCAAGGAGACAGATGAACACCCTATTCTCCTTTTGTCTGTAAATCTCATGAATCTATGATCTATTTTTTCCCTTGGTTTCCGTCATATTTAGTTATGCAAATTTATGCTAAGGCAGTGTTGGAACAGGAATATTTCAAATAAAGAAGTGCTTCCCAAAATCACATGAGGAAGCCCATTAATCCAAAGAGTTACTGAATGAGTTATCATCCAGTTTCGAAATGGATGTCTCAGATGTAAAACAAAAGCTTGAGCAGAGCACAACACAGTTATGTGGTAATGCCTAATAGGTCACTGTTCATCACTGTCCAGAAATACAACAATAAGTTAAAATTACACACATTTTTTAAACACAATTGAGAAATTGCACTGAATTACAAAAGCCTAAATTTTGGTATAAAGCAATTAAAATTTTCTGACGAAAACAGCATTTGTTGCAAAGCTTTGATCTTGGACAATGTATTAACAAATTGGGAAACAACGAATTACTAAACTTTGCATCCTTGGCTATTTTCTGGTTGCTTACTTGCAAGGCTGGCTGGCTCCTCTGCAGTTTTGGAGGAAATGGCATCTCTCCCTCCTGCTTCCTGTTTAATTTCACCTACATTTTGGTTTCACCTACGCTTCATTGAGACCTGGGTCCAATCTTGTATCACAGGACCTCTTTAAGGACGAGAGGCGGAATTAACAGAATCACCCTTTTTCTTACTCTGGGGAGCCAGAGAAATGTTCTCAGCATTCTCTGCTGTGCAAGGAGTAGAGTCAAGCCCTTCTAATCTTCCTCAATGTGGCAGAAACTCCTTTGCTATAGGATTTCCTGCTATGTAATTGAAATGTTTGCCTCAGACGAGGAATTTACTTCCACCAGGCACCAATCTATCCTTACATGCCAGACTGGCAGCTTCCTTTGTTGTTTTGAAGAGGCTGGAAATTCTTTCAGGAATTCTTTCAGACCTGTGGGACTAAGCCTACTATTTAGTTACTTTCAATTGTATCTTTGTGGGATATTGAAGGTTGAACAATGCCATTTCAAGAACCCAATTCTCATTCTTTTCTTCATTATTTCTTACATGCTGCCAAATCATAATTGTGACCCTCTTGCAGTAGGTGTTCCTTAAACATTTACACAGTCCCTCTCCCAAAGAGCTTGTAATTTAGCACAAAGACTCAGTCAAGGCAAGATTAAAGGAAAAAAAAGCTCAGAAGCCAATCACTTGGATGGGGTTGATATACACTGTGTCAGGCAGCACCAACTATTTACTGAGGTGTTTTCAATTCCTCTTATGAACTTCTTGCTGACTCCATATTAATGGTTAAAATCACCATATTCCCATACATATCCAGTGTTTTATTTCCTTCTTTCACACTGAATCCATTGACAGATACTTATGCATACCACAGACATCACATTGAATTAAAGAATATGGATAAATAAAGCAAAAATTCAACCTCTTGTAAAGAGGGCCCCATCTGACATCCTCTCAGAATATTCATTCCCTCCCTTCAGCACACATTATCAGTCATGACTGAATGCACAGTGATCAAACCACTAAACATTTCTTGCTGACATATTACAAAAGGTTTATTCTGTCCAAGTCCTGTGACCTCCTTTGACATCTCCAGCAGAACATGGCAGATCCCAGCTGGCTGACTTAGATACTGGCCATGATGCAGAAGCACATGACAGAAAGGATTTTTCAGCTTTTCTCAGAAGAGGTGGCGACAGAGAGCAAGCAGAGTCTGGTGAGGTATGAAGAGATGAAACTTTAAAAGTTTTGAAGAAGGCTTGGAGGAGACCTTATTGTGGCGTATTGTTACATAAAAGGGGCTTACAAGACAGATGGAGGAGACAGTTTACCAAGGCCTGTAGTGGCAGGATATGAGGAAATGGTTTTAAACTGGAAAAGGGTAGGTTTAGATGGTTTAGATTGGACATAAGGAAAGAGNTCATCAGAAATATTCAAGGTAAAGTGGGATAGGACTTTAAGTAACCTGGTCTGGTGGAAGTCCACCCCTCCCTGATCATGGCAGGAGGGGTGGACTAAGTGGTCTTTAAAGGTTCCTTCCAACTAAGAGCATTGTGTGATTCTGTTAGCATATCCATTCATTAATGTTCATCTTGAAGCTCAGTGACCATTTGTGACATCAGCATGTGGTGGACATTGATCACACGGATGTGTGATGGATATGACGCCCAGTGGATGAGTAGGAAGAACAATAGCTTTTATTGCCACCAGCATGGTTTTTTATCTGAAGGGCAGGGCAGATTTCACCTTCTTCTGGTTTTGGGCTTTTCAACGTGGGTCTCAAAGGTTTCTGTGGACAATGTCTCGTGGTGCAGACACTGTAGAGCAGCTTCTGCCAGTCATGGGGGCTTCCATACACATTAGAAACCATGTTAGATGTGGGGAGAAATTAACTTCTCATAACAAATTTAACTTCTCATAGTTGGGTAATAAGATTTCTACTGCTTCCTTTTCTTGTACTTTTAGAACAAGATAAGTGCTAAGGTTTTTTCTCTATTGCCTCATAAACATTAAGAAATTTTCTGGAAATGTGCTAGAAAAAAAATCAGAATGAACCAAGGGCAGTAAATAATAGAATAAGGTTTTTAATCAAATCATGTTTATCCCCACTGTAGAAGACAGAGTAGACAAGCAGAGAGATGGACAAGTATATACTTTAACAGTGACATATTCACAAATATTCCTAGAGAAATACAAAAATTGAAAGCATGTTATAAGTGTGCTGTTAAAAATGCTGAAATTCCTGCTCATTTCTTGACACCATATGTCTGTTTCTTGTTTTAAAGGGTTCAGAAACATTGTTTATGGATATTGCATGACCATGAATGCCAAAAATAATAATCCTATTAAGCCTAGTCCAAATAGCATGTAATGAGATTCAAAATGATATGTTAAATACACATTCTAATAATGAAACTCAAATTGCTTTACAAATAGCATCGGAGAACATTAGCCTATTTTGATTCTAATAATTACTTGCATCCTGTGTTCCAAATCTATTCAATATGCTTTGAGTAAGAACAAATATTTGTTCTACTAATTGTTCTGCAATTCTCCTGGTTATTTTTAAAAGGCTAAAGGGCTACACAAGACCAGCAGTTGTCTGTTAGAATAAGATCTGGTTGTTTTTTTTACTTTAATCATCTTACAGAATTTGAAGAAATTAGGTTCTCTAATACCTCTGTCTTTTGTCCAGATTTCAGTTGTCTATGTTTTGTATACTGTCATTAAACCACTTTTCAAGTGAATCTTTGCCAGACTAAACATAATTTTTCCTTATAGAACATTCCATCCAAACCACATACAACCACTGTAGCCCTTTCTGGACTGTCCTAAGATATAGATTCTTGATTTTTAGGCTAGGCATTATTTCTAGTTTACATATTAGTTCTTAACTATTAATATATTATGATCGTATCATATTGTCAGTTAATAAGGAGCTATCGATACATTTTTGACTGCAGAAAAATGTAAACTATCTATAAAGAAACCATATGGTTTAAATGTTTCAAAATATTGTTTTAAATAGAAAGAGAACAACTATGAATGGGAAAGGAGCTCAGCTTTCGCTCACTTCTGGCTTCACAATGAAACAGCCAGGGATCTCAGTGGGTATTAGAAATGGACCAGAATTGTATAAATGCTACTTTATCCACCCCTTGAAATATTTATTCAGGTTTCTCTCCTTAAGTCTTTTACAGATGTGAAGTCGATTAGTCTTCAGTCTCACTGCCACAATCTCAAAGACCCAGTGTGTGGCCTCCAACACATGGAAAGATGACCAATGTGCAAGATGCACAGGGGACTTTTCAGATCTGAAGCCAACAGTCTGAAAAATAAAGTACCCAGGGAAAGTGTGTCTTCTTTCCACATACAGTGAGATCAGGTTCAAGGAGAAGCTAAGCATGCAAGTTAGATATCAAGACAAAAGTTAGGCAGACAGAACCTCATTGTCTTCATTTTTCACCACACTATATTTGTATTTTGTTATTTTAAAAAGTACATTAATTTAATTTTGTACCATCTTAATAGAGATTGTCTGAAGACCACTGTTAAATTATAACTTTTTGAAAACTTAATCTCTTTCCAATTTCCCTGCATTCTACTTAAAGAAGGAGAGGAGAAACAGTTAGATAGTAAAAATGCCCATTGCAATATCCTGGCCTTAAAAATATCCTATGAATGGCAATTCCTTTTTTTCTTAGCTGAGTTGCGTGTAATTCTTTTCACATATATGGAATAGTCCTGGGTATTGAATACAGCTGGGATTTCTGAATACAAATTCAACCTGACTGCATACCATTGAAACAGAACTCAGTTGCTTGGAGAGTCTATTGGTGAATTCCTTAAGTCTCATTAATCACGTATGTGGTGACACTGGAGGGGGCTCTTTACTTTTTTATTTCTCATTTGTCTCTGATATTCCCTGTTTATTACAAAATCCCTTCCTTTTCTGGATTTATAATGTGGCTATTTTCCAATACAGTTGTATCCTTTCACTCCCAAGCGGAGCCACCCATGTGTGAGAACTGGGAACCTGGAGCTTTCTGATGAATATCCTGATTCGCCACAGAGCAAAGAGACCATGACAGACCTTGGAGATGCTTGATGGTGTGGCCCACCAGGAAGATGACAATTACAGATGGAGTTTGCTGATGCTGCTTGCACAATTGGATTCCAGTTCCCCCTGCAGTAGAAAGTGTCTGTCCCTCTGCTTTTCTTCTCCAAGAAATATGTCATTTCTTTTAAGAAATATGCTTGTCTAATTAGGAAATTTATTAATTAATCCTATTTGCAGCACAGATTCTGTCTTTTTGTGTTGATGCTGAGGTGAAGATTTGCAAAGTTATTTAAGTACCAAGACGTCTTTGAGGGTCAGGCCATGATTGCCTTGTGGTGTCCAGCTACTGATCCCTTGAACTCATCATCTTTCCCATTTCCAATCTGCTCATGCCTTCTCCTGCTCTCCAGTCTGGGTTCCTCTCTTGATCTGCGCAGTGGTACATCTTGACCCCCTACTTTGATGATCAGTTGTTCCAGTCAGCATTTTACACAAAGGTGACATGCCAAGTACATGGAATGGGTTTGCAGAGGGATTTCTTCTTGTTTTGACAGTGTGGCAGTTGGAAACACTCCAGAGGTCTGCAGCAAATGCTATTGATACTGCACAGTTAGAGCTCTGAAACTCAACCTGATTCTATGTGCAGAGGAAAAATTTTCAAGTGCAAATGTCACTTTTTGTGTGTCTGGTGTTTATACCTCATTTGTCCAGAGATGTGAGAGCTGAGCATGAAACAAAAATTAGGAGGCACCTAAGGTCCTGTTTCTAAGCTCCTAGCAAATATTCTTTAATTGGAAAATGTGACCTTTCAGAAGAAAAACTGTGAGGGTATATGGACCAAGTCAAATTTGTAGATGCGCAGACTTACTAATCTTGGAGAAAGGAAGGGCTAAAGAGGAATTTTAGTTCTGTTTTAAAACATGCACTGACCTATATGCAGCATATTGAATGTCTAAGCATTACTCATATAAAATCATCAGCACAAATAAATTTATAACAGCATTCATGAAGTGTGACACCTTTTCCCTCTCATTCCAAACAATACTTAGGTGGTGTTTCTTCTCTTCATTTGATGTGGCTAATTCCCTTTTTGGTTTTGTGGTAGGAATTTGACATAAAAGAGAGCACCACTGCAGTGATTTCTACTAATTGTGTTAAGTAACTTGATGCTAAGAGCTACCATAGGTGTTAACAAAAAATTGCTTCCAGAACATAAATGTGTGTTGCCAGCAGAATTTAACCTCAGGCTGTAAGAGTAACACTGAGACATGAGGAGGCTGAAGTGGAGCTCTGCCAGATTTCCCTGTGCACATTATGCAGGTGTTTCCCCAAAAAGGATAAGTTGATAATAGATACGATGGCAATTTATTCCTTCCAAATGATAGCACAGGCAAGCAGAATTTTTGGCATGAGTTTTGACCAGGAAATAATTGTGATCTCCTCAGTATTACTTAAATACATTTTTTATAGAAAGCATAAGGAAATTTATGTTAAAATATATCATGTGTCAAAATCCCTGTATTTGATAAATGAAAAATGTTGGTGGCTGTTCCCATAATGCTTTTTGAATTATAAATATGGGGAATAATCAAGAAAATGGAAAAGAGAAATATTTCAAAATGAAAACATTTGAAATAGAGAAGGTTTCATTTTTTTTAATAGCTCTACTTGTCAATTTCAAGAAGATTTTGTTAAAACTTAACCTGCTGACTCTGCAGCCTGGGATGAAAGATTACTTTCCATTGCCTCAGGTGTCAGGATCAGTCCCAACAGGTAAACTACTGTCTCACTATATTCTTACATACAGAAGGACATCAGCTGAAGTCACACCTTGGTGGAGAGCAGAAGTGTAACCTTAATGTGGCTTCTTCTCTCATTTGTAATGGTACCAATGAGCTAAAAGCAATAGAGGTCTGATTCAGAAATGGGTGAAAGCGGGAGCTGGGCTTCTAAAGTCAACCCTCCCAAAAAGCCCATAATATTCATAACAGAACAGATGAATCAAAGTTGCTAAATTCAGATGCTGAGGGATGCAGTAAAACACATATCCAGCACTATGGAATGATAAGCACTCACTCCTGGAGAGAGGGACGCACAGGGTAATATTTGAGAGCAGGGTAAAACAGGTGAGATTGGCAGCTGAGTGACCCAAGTGAGCGTGGATGTGGCNCTCAGCCCACTTGAGCTGGTTTTATTGAGCAAAGAAGGATGCAGTTCAAACCCTACTGCAGTTGCTGAGAAGGCTCCTGTGCATTTGTGTGCTCTAAGATGAGGAATACAAAATGGTTTGCTTGGAGAAACAGAACTATTTTATGAACCTATCCTGCAGTGAACCATCTTGGAAAAAAGAGTTTCACAGCAGTGATGTTTGAGTGGGATTTTCCTCTGCACATCCTCATCTATTCCCTCCCCACTCTGCCATGTATGTACTGTAAAAGACAATTGAACTTGGTGTTGAAAACTTAGGAATATTGTGAGAAACATTATTCTTGGAGCAACATATGTATGCATTGAGGTATTAGTGACTGTGTTCTAGTGCAGGGTGGTTAAGGGGGCTCCAACCACATTTAGATTAAGGCCAGATTAAGGCTCAGCCCATGAACTTGGATGAGCATTTGATTCCTGTTTTCCAAAACTAAAAGCTGAAATGGAGGACAACAGAGGGAAAAGAGGGAAAGCAGCATGTTTACAATGTTAATCTAACATTGTGAGGTATGAATGAATAAGGTTAAAAATGGAGGGATTTTATTAGTAAAAAATAGATTGAATAATGACCAATGTTTGCTGTAAATGCTACTGCAGTTTAACAGCATTGTGAACTGTGGGATCTGCAAAGCAAAAGCAGGACTGGAGCTCTTGTCTATAGCCAGGTTTCATCCTGTCTTTAATGGAACAATAAAAGTGTATCAAAGTCAAGGCATAAACTCTGCTAATTCTTCAGTTTAAGCTTTTCACATCACTTGGCAACTGCCCATTTAACTGAAAAACTGCTTTAGGAATATGCTAAAAAGGAGATTTAAAGGTCTTTTTTATAAGATCAACTTATCTCTCCTCCATATAAACACTGAGAAAAAAAGTAACTAGTAAATAGAGCTGTAAATCCTTCTTGGTTTTTGAAATAAATTTTAGCTTTACTAATGCAGCAATTTTCCCTCTTCAAAATATGACAGAAGTACTAGAAAAAGTAAGATAATTTAGTTTTGTTAAAGAAAAAATCTTTTACGTTTTTTCAGATGTTGTTTTGCTTTTTTAAAAAAGAAATTGATTATGAGTAATGCCATCAAAACTTGCTTGTTTTTCATTTTTCAATGTAATTCTAAAAGCAAAAATGTTTTTAATGCAAAAATGTTGGCCAACCATAACAACGCAACGTTTGAAAAGTACTTTTTTAAAAAAGAGCAATACCACTCATGATCAGGAAGCCACTGATATTCCTTGATGCTCCTTAGTTTGCAGTGAGTGGCATAGGAAAGAGGACTGTTAAAATTCAGCTGATAGTCTAGATTGATTACTGTGTTTTATCCCCAGGGCTGCAGAAAGGGACAGCTTTGTTGCTGCTAAGAAACATTTAGCTTGGATTGTATCGAGCGAGGTAACTTCAGGAATTGAAAAATAAATCTCTCAAGCTCTGCTGAAATGTTTTTTCCTCCAATTTCCTTCATAAAAAATCCTCCACAAAATGGAGTGGAGAGTTTGAGTCATGCACAAGTTCAGTGAAAAGATACTTTTTAGCTATAAGAACCAGCTTGTTGCCAATTTCCGTCAAAATAATTCCCCAGGTTAAATCCTGGTCCTATTGAAGTCATTGTCCAAATGCTCATTGGCTGTGAGGGGAGATCAGGATTTGTCCCGCTCAATTCATTAGTGATGGTATGAACCCCAAGTAGTATTACACTTCCTTTAAAGAAAGAGAAGCTCCTACTTACTGTTTATATACTAACGTTATTTCTCACACGTTTATTGTGTTACTCTCCTTAATTTGGTGCCATGCTGGGTCCCTGTGGGATGCCACTCAAACATTATGTCAATGTTCTCAAAATTGAACTCCAGTGCTTTATTTTACAAATGGCTTCTAGCAGATGTGTGGCACACTTTATTAACTTAAGTACCCATTAGTTGAAAATTTCATTAGTTTGGGGGAAAGGGATCAGTTTCGTCAATAGATCTGGTATGGGTGGACCCTTTTGTGTCAGCCTGACCCATATCAAAATGGATTATTGTTGTAAGTGAGACAAGTGACCTAATGTTCTGCCTATTATGCACACATGATCTATAACCTTTTAAAATACTAGTGTGGGAAAGGAGCACACTTCACTGCATCCCCAAACCATGGATTCTTAACAGGTGGCAGTCCCTCTCTTAGCAACGTTTGCCATGGGCTGTCTGCACCAGCATATGAATTATCAGGGGGTACAGTTTCCAACCAGGTAACCAGGGGAAAACTGAGATGGAGAATGAAACCAGAATAATGAACAGCCAAGCAAAAGTTTTAATGAGTGCAAGAGGCAGCTGGTGGACCTGGGTCTGCAGTGCCATCATCTGACTGACCAGTGTACTTCATCTGAAGTGTTCCGTGTGCTGCCTGGATGTTTCGGGCTAATAAAGCCCCAGAGGTAAGGCTGGATGTCATTACAGCAGGAACATATGGTACATTTTACTCCACAGTTTTAATGTTTTGATGCTGTTTGTTCTTTGAATGATGGCAGCAGTAGTTTCCAATGCATTCCCTTGACCTTGTTTTGGAAACCATTTTAGGCCCAACTTGAAAGTGCATGCAAAAATATTAGGTGGGACCACACACCAAAAGGTGCACTATGTAACCCTTTGGCTATTTTGTGCAGCAGCTCTCACACCTGCCTTGAACTCATTGACCTTCTGAAGAGGAAAAAGTAAATCTGTCTGGAAGCAATGAATCATAGAATCATTGAGGTTGGAAAAGACCTTTAAGATCATTGAGTCCAACCACCAGTCTGACACTGCCAAGTCCACCACTAAACATGATCCCTAAGTGCCACATCTAAATGGCTTTTAAATACCTCCAGGGGTGGTGACTCAACCACTTCCATAGGCAGCCCGTTCCAGGGCTTGATAACCCTTTCCGTGAAGAAATTTTTTCCTAATACCCAAACTAAATGTCCCCTGATGCAACTTGAGGCCATTTCCTCTTGCCCATTCCTTGTTATTTGGGAGAACAGACTGACCCCTACCCAGCTACAACCTCCTTTCTACTACAAGTTGCAGTGAGCAATAGGATCTCCCCTGAGCCTCCTTTTCTCCAGGCTAAACACCCCCAGCTCCCTCAGCAGCTCCTCATAAGACTTGTACTTCAGACCCTTCACCAGCTCGTGCACCATTAGGATCTCCCTGTTTCAGAATATCCAGCCTCCCTGCACTTCTTTGCCCTTCAGGACTGCCTGCTGTTTCATGGTGCTGCAACCCTGGAAACTGAGAATTTTGAATTTTTTGTGCTGGAAGGCACCGTTACAAGTTTGTGCTCTGTACAAGCATACAAAAGATATGCTTGTATCTGTATAAGTTCTAGTCCAAAGTGGATTCCTTCAAGAAACGTGAATCCCTATTGACCGCAGGCGCACACAGACGACAAGAACAGAGAAGTGAGCACACAGATGTGAACTGCGATCGACGACAAACATTTCTTGTCAACACGTGCAAAAAATGGTGAACTTTGAGTCTTTGTGAAAATTGTTGATATCTTAGAATTTTTTTGACTAGAGCATGGTGTGGATTGTATTACGATTCAGAATTTTATATAAAGTATAAGGCCATTGAAATTTTAACTACATCAGACCATGAAAAACAAATACTTCTCAGTGCCTTGAATCAGAAAGAAAACCAGAGAAAAAATATGAAACCAAATCAGACATCACACTTGTGCCTTATTGCTTCATTGTTTGACTTAAGTAATGCGATCCTGCCCGTGTGTCAACCAAAGACCAATTTTTAAGTGACCCAAGCCAATGCTTCAAGCTTAGACACCATTTGTTTAACATACTCAAACCCAGAAAACCCACTCTCAACCTGTTTAGTCAGTTTACCAGTAGACGACTGGCTAATTCCAAAAAATGTCTCTCCAGATGTTTCATGATTCATTGCGAATCCCACTCAAGAATAGAGTGTCTGGACCAAATTTCTCCCTGAAACACCCTATGAACCTCAAAAATTAGAAATCTTTGGCTCAGTGAAAATGGATTTTTGCATAATATTTGATTTTCCTGAGTCAGAACAAAACAAAGACAAAATTACAGGTGTCACTCTAGGTCACGCTTGTACAGAAATGCAACATCTTGGTGCAATTTCTCCTCAATCTCACATGCAGCATCCAACCATATCCCATTGCTGTTACTGCAAAGGATTTTTCTCATTTCTGGAGACAGAGTTTGGCCTGCCATTCCATCAAATGTCAAAAGTAGTCCTTGTGACATTGAAAATATTACTTTGCTGAGATCAAACATAAAAATGATAAAAAAACATGAAAGTAAAAAAAAAAAAGGTCTATTGATAAATACAAGCCTAACTGTGATGATAACTTCAGAGCATAGAGTTTTAGAAAGAAGTTTACAGAAACTCTCCTTCTGCCTCAATCTGCATCAGGGGCAGCCTTAATTAAATCAACTAAGGTGTTAGCTAAGTAAACAGTCTCATGCTATTTCTCTTGCATTAAACAATTTGTTAACAGATGTTCAAAGTGCGAGACATGCAACTTTGCAAAATCTCACAGCTATTGATTTCCTTTTGTTAGTTCATGGACATGGATACAAAGACTTTAATAGAATGTGTTGTATGAACCTTTCCAGTTCAGTGTCTATGCATAAGAGCATACAACAATTGCAAAAAAGTATAACCAAAACTCAAAAGCGAAAGATCATAGTTGGATGATCTGTTCAATTGGATGAATCTTGCACCATTGTAAAAAAAACTTTTAAAGATAAGCATGTATGTGTTAAGTATCTTCATAGTTATCATGGTACTTTTACCTTGTCTACTTCAGTGTATCCAAAAAGATGACAAAGTTGTCAAAGCAGTATTTATAGTTCAAACAGAAGAGACAGATGTTGGAAACATCTCTCCCTGGAAGCAGGGAAGGTCGTACAGCTCACTGTGGGGTGGGATGCAAGAGTTTGGCTGATCGAACTGCCCTGTCTGGGACAGCCTCCTTCAAGTGCCATCCTTGGGGTAGCCCTTTCCCTGCCATATATTCGACACCAGAATGCTGGTGATGTGAGTAGAGGTGTGAGAAAACCAGGAAGATACCAGCTGGGGTAAACTGATCCTTTGTTTAGGACTCCACTGTCAAAGTGGGAGTCTTTGACCCGATTTGCAGCCAGTTCCTCCCAGCATTGTCTCAGTAGCCCACAGATGGGACCAGCCAGACAGAACTGATGTGGAAAAAAAGTCTTGTTTTCAATGTTGAGAATTTGGGAGGTAAAGGAAGGTTTGGTTGTGCTCAGTGTTCGTAGAGAGAAAATTGGTCATGGAGCCACCTGCTCATCTTCAGTAATTGAGAAATGTTTTCCTGGAACAAGACACTTCCCTCTGTTAATTAAAATCAAAGGCAAAACACAGAATCAGTAAAATCCAAAATCAAAGAAAGTGAGATGGGCAAACTAGATTTCCTAGTTTAGTGGTGGCTTCCTTTCTCCTGCCAGCTTTGATTGATTCTCAATCAATTGGGTTTTTGTCAGTCAGCTGAACAGAGAGAGGTTCTCTAGCTGCTTCAGACATTTCAGGTATGCACTGATTCTTCTAGGAGATGCAGGTTAGGTACAGAAAAAATGGCTGAGAAAATCAGAAGGATGGAATATGTGCCTTGGCCAGCGTACTCCCAGATTCTAAGTGGTTGTGGGACACTTAGCTCACTTTTAGTTGCTCATGCTTGTTTCCCACCTCTGAAATTTAGGTCTTTTTGTCTCCTGCAGAAAGTGTTTTCAGGTAGACTGAAGAAAAATTTATGAGAGAATGAAGTATGTTAATTCTTATACAGTGTCACATCATCCTAAATCATGTTCTGAAACAAAACCATGCTAATGTCATTATGTTTAATCTTCTGTCTAGTGCTGAACAGACAAAGAATTTATGGAGATTTAATTCCAGTCACTGCTTCTGCTGACAAGATGAGGTCCTCCCTCTATCAAATCAGTAGGAAACACGCAGTTGCTTCTTCAGCTCAGGTTCATTGCAGTAATTTCAGTATATTTTGCTGGAAAGTGCTTTCTCACAGCCAGGTCTCCTGTGATACCAATATGAAGTGTACACTGTATTCTTTCCCTGTTTCCTCTAGAGCCTAATATATCCTTTGCAGCACTTTCAGCTTGAAATGAAGTGTATGACCTAAAGTCTATAGAATAACATGAATCACTGTACAATAATTTATAGGGTCACCTCATAATTACTATTGAGTATAACATGACTCTGTTTATTGGAACATATACAGGAGAAAGGTTATTTTTGAAATTTTTCTTGTTTATTCAAGCCAACATTGCTCCAAATTTGAATGGATTTATTCACACTACATTAAAAGTAATCATTGTCAAAACAACTGGGAGAAAAAATTTAGAAAGGAAGAAACTTCCTGCTCCCGAATCTTTCTTGCAGAGAGGTGGGGAGCAACTTGTGGCCCATGTCTTTTCTGTGAAAGGTGATTTTTTCATATCTAAAGAACTGAGATCTACTCAAGGATTGGTAATAAGAATGGACTAACTGAATGTTAACAAAGCATGTTGCATGGTAATGTTCAAAAAAATCATGTTTTATTTGGAAGGAAAGCAGATTAAAGCAAAGAAGAAGCCAACAACTTAAAGGGGGAAAGTTATGTTTTGGGCTTGTTTTGCAGATTTTCAGGTTTCTGCACTTGCTATCCCTAAGTTATAATTCCCCATGCTCTTGTCCATGGGAAAGGTAGAAGCAGGGAAGGGTAGAAAAGGAAGTGTGCTGAAACCGGTGGTAGTAAATGGAAAAATCTTCAGGCAATTCCAGAAGTACAAAAAGTTGTTGTTGTACAAAAAGTCTACCTTTGTCACATGTTTGTGGGACCAGAACCAGAGACCTTGCTGAATTTTACCAAATTTTGACAGGTTAAAAAGCACCAAGACTCTTCAGACCACAGTGGTGTCTATAGAGGCTTGACAAGCAGCAGATATCACAGCCTGTGCAATAAATATAAGTTCTGTGTTCAGAAGCCCAGCTTGTTGCTATTCTGGTATTTAGGATCTCTTAATGCCATCACACATTCCAGATGTGCGTTCCAGACTGCTCCAGTTCTGAATGTATGCTTGGCTTGACCAAATGTGGAAGGTTTTATTCCAAGTAGAGATGTATTCATTTGCAGTCATCAAAAAATGTATATTTATGCAGGAAATTTTGGGTGCTGTATGCCAGCACACCAATTATGAATGTGTAGAGTAAAGAGGTACTGGCAGACTGCATATGTTTCAAATACATAAATTCAGAGACCAAAATACTTAGAGACAGCAGATGGATTAATGACACATTCAGAAAACTATGGGTACATATATTCTGGTAAATTAAACAGTGTCAAGGCATGGGCACAGACACTGGAATGTACTCATCCACACTATTCAATTGTTAGAACAGCCCTCGGTGTGGTTTTGGCCTAGATCAACTAACAACAATCCCAAACAATTCCTAGGTATGGCTTGTGAGTTAGCTCAGGCCAGGGACCATTGCCAGCAGGCAACATGCAGGCAGCTGTCCTGTGCAAGAGGTTAAGATAGTTTAATATTATGGATGTGTCAGATTGTTCCAGATGGCTTGATGGCCCTGACACTATTTAGTTTACTAATATAGATTTAACCTTTAGGTTTTTATACTCATCCACTTGGACCTGTGACTCATGCACACCAAACAAGCAGCTGCGGTGATTTAAGATGTTATTGCACCTGAGCTCTTTGTTACTGGCTCTTGCTGGAGGTTGCTGACCCCACTGTAGAGCTGCCAAAAGTAATGTACTTCAAGTGTTTTCAGACCAGTGAAGGTCAAGTCATGATGTGAGGTCTGTACATGGACTGACTATGGGGAAAAGATCAGTGTAAGATTCTTCCCCCATGCCTTGAATCCATGTATTTATAGAGCCTAACGTAAGGCCAGAGCTCTCACTGCTGCTGTTGCTCTCTCACTCTTCAGCACAGGATGCCCTTAATCATGAGTGACCATTTGGATAATCATCCTTTCCTAGAGCCACCCTTTGGCTTCCATGGGCTGCATTGCTTTTTGTGAATCTGTGGTTTTCTCAGTTTTTCCTGAATCTGTCCTTTCCTGACTGCTGTTGCACAAGAGTTTTGCACCTTAAAATCTATATACCAATGATATTTTCCCAATTTGGAATCATTTTTGCCTTTAGAGACAAATCAGCTTTATAGCTATCTAGTTTGGTGACATTAGTTTGATGTCTGTTCAGTTGTTCCAGGCAGATTTATTGTGAATAGATCTTCCAGCTGCCAGGACTACTGTGGTGGGGTACAGAGATGTGAAGTGGTGGGTGCCCCCTCGTCCATGGCTGTGAGGAACTGTCAGCTGCTGGTAGCACTACCATGTGGTACCAGCTGGGATTCTGCCTCTGCCTGAAGGGCAAAGAAGTGCAGGGAGGCTGGATATTCTGAAACAGGGAGATCCTAATGGTGCACGAGCTGGTGAAGGGTCTGAAGTACAAGTCTTATGAGGAGCTGCTGAGGGAGCTGGGGGTGTTTAGCCTGGAGAAAAGGAGGCTCAGGGGAGATCCTATTGCTCACTGCAACTTGTAGTAGAAAGGAGGTTGTAGCTGGGTAGGGGTCAGTCTGTTCTCCCAAATAACAAGGAATGGGCAAGAGGAAATGGCCTCAAGTTGCATCAGGGGACATTTAGTTTGGGTATTAGGAAAAAATTTCTTCACGGAAAGAGTTGTCAAGCTCTGGAACGGGCTGCCTATGGAAGTGGTTGAGTCACCATCCCTGGAGGTATTTAAAAGCCATTTAGATGTGGCACTTAGGGATCATGTTTAGTGGTGGACTTGGCAGTGTCAGACTGGTGGTTGGACTCAGTGATCTTAAAGGTCTCAATGATCTTAAAAGGTCAAGCCCATTTGCCAACAAAGGGAAAAATGTGGGGAAATCCACCATGGTTTCCTATCAGACACTTCTAGGGAAGTATGCGAAGGGACATGTAAAGGTATAAACAACTTTAAATAGAAGAAATAGAAGAAATTACAGCCCTCTGAAAAACGTTCATGACCTCTGGTGTACACATAGCAGTGCTACAGACACTCTTAGGAAAATGTGCATGTCTGCATGAATGGTCTTTTTTTGAGTATTTTTTCTCTGAGAGGACACTATCCCAAGAAAATTACACTTGACAACCTGATAGCAGAAGGCAAGCTCAGAGGTAAAAATAATTGGACATAAGCTCTTTGTCTTGCTCAGGGTCTGCTTGTTTTCCTACAGTGCTTCTTTGGCTGCAGAAACACAGAGCAGTAAATGTAATTTAAAAGGCATCCTTGACATTTGTGAGATCCTTAGCATCATAGCACATGCCATTCTTGCCCTCCAAAATATGTGGAGAAAGTGTGGTCATCTCACAGAGTGCATAAGAACAGCTGCTGGTTAATGGTTCTTCTAATCACAAGTGCAGTCTAATAACAAACAAATTCTACTACTTCTTACTTTAAGCCAAGTTTGTGTGTTTATTTTAAGAACAAAGGCTCAAATGCATAAAAGTATCAGAGTTGCTGTAGCCAAGAAAATTGTAGACATCTCATCCCTCCCTTCCCCAAAAGAAAAAAGAAGTGTTATCTGGTTGACTGCAAGAGCAACATTCTTATATTAATCTCAAAAAGGCATCTAATGAGTAAGAGGAATGCATTACGTCAAAAGATCATATTTACTGGCCCATCTTTCCACCAAAACAATTTCTGCATGTGTTGAAGATAACAGAAGCAAAGTAGGGACTCTATGACTACTAAATATCATGTAGGGCAATTTTCTGTGCCTTGCAATGTGAGTGGGAGTATTCACATTACACTGAATAGCTTTGGGAGCACAAGTGCTGAACATTTGTGTTGCATGGTCAAATGTGAGTTCCTCTGGAAGATTTTCCTGTGTAGGACATTCATAACTAAACTTTCCTTTGAGAAATCTCTGCCACAGGTGCGAAATTGCAGCTTTTCTCTGTTTTTGGGGTGCCTACAGGGTTTTGCTCCTATCATAAAATCGAGTAATTCAGAGTGTAATGTACCTCTTGTGATCATCTGATCCAATATCCTACACAAAGTAGGACTAACTTGGAAGTTGCATTGAATTTTGAAGTCAGATGAAGTTTTTTGTGACTGTTCCTATCTGAGTTCTGAACATGTCCAAAAAAAACCATTCCATAACCTCTCCTGGATCATTTTATTCTTCACACAGTAATTTTTTTTTATCCTTCCTATGGCTTTTATTTATTGCTTTTTGTCTTTCTGCTCTGAAAAGAGCTTGACTTTGTCTTCTCTATAATCATGAAACAGGTCATGGAAAACAGAAATAATGTCTCTCCTCATCCCTTCCCTCTTAAGACTCAGCAAACTCATCCATCTACCTCTTGTTTGCACACTGTGTGCTCCAGCCCCCTGAGTAGGTTGCTGGCCACTGCTGAACTCACTCTGGTATGTCCATGGCTCTCTTTCACTGGGGATCCCCAAACCAGACACAGTAATCCAGATGTGGTCTCACAAATGCCAAATAGAGGAGAAGGATCTCTTCACAGACCTGCTAGCTACAGCTTCCCAGTATGTGGTTGGCTTTCTTGGGTAAAAGACCATACTGCTGACTCCTGTTCAACTTCTTGTCACAAGGAGAGTACAAACAGGTAGATATAACATGTAAATGTATATATTAGGCATTGCACATTACATATTATATCTATATATATCCTAAATTTTATCCTCCCCAGGGGAATAAAGTGTGCTTAAAATGTTCTGTTGCAACCTTATCCAGAGCGGAACAAATGGGCTATCTGCTAACTACATTATGGTGGATATCAGTAATCACTCTGGGAGTACTCAGCTTCAGAAACAGAGACTGGCTGCACACCAGACCCAGAACAGAAGTGGAGACGGGGTGAAGAAGCAGCTGAGCTTAGCATCAGACTTTCCAATATGTGCTGACTTTTCAGTATCAATCTTTGCAGGCTATGCTTTTCTACTTTAAACACTTCTTATTTTTTTTGGTTGCAATTATTTGTTTTTTAATGGAAAAAAAGAGTAATGTAATCTTATTAAATAAATCATCTTCTCCCTGTAATATCAACTAGTTTGCATGCCTTGCTAAACATTAAACCAGATGAAATGGAACTTGGTTACATACAGTTAAGTAGCATGCTTTTTGTGAACGGTAAATGAGATTACTATTTGTTATTTTTAAACAAATGTTCACCCGTTAAGAGAAACATCTCTATTAGACAGAAAAGTGACTTCACAAAGGTGCATTATGTGGCAGCCAAAAACTGAAACGGGTGGCAGATTATTTCCAAAGTTAAAAGTTTATGGTGAAACCACGATATAAATTAACTGCTAGCAGCCGTTGAGTCCAGTCCTCGGATCATTTATCTGTATGAGAGTGTTATATGTTTGATGCCTGGTATGTATGATGGTTTTGGGGTGGACTAGAGTGTTTCTGAGTGATTTAGCACATGAAATCAACTCCGAGTTACTAAAACAATAAACATGATGATGGGAGAGAGAAGTCAATACATGTATTTTGATTTCTTGTTGACATTACCGTGTGTCTATCTACTTCATGGTCTTCAGCACTATGAGACTTATCAGATTATCTCCAGGTCAAGAGTTAGTTTCATTCTGACAATTCCACTGAAAAGCGGAGAAGTATAATTCCCACTTTACTCATGGGAAAC
>VZTN01023750.1:3154-15654 GCA_013400515.1 Erpornis zantholeuca
AGAGTAGAAACGTGCTGAAAATTAGTTCCTTCAATTACCTTGCATGTGTATTGGGAAAATCAGAGAGCATATGAGTCCTCAATCTAAAACTCAAAAATATTTCTTAGCCTAAAGCTAACTTTCAATACTGTAAGGTTTTCACAGTGTCTTTCTAGACCAAATATCCATCATACAGCAAGAAATGTTCACCAACATGATGAGTAAACTGCCTGAAGTGCCAGGCATAAAGACTTGTACTAACTGAGGCAACATTTGGCTGGTGGNGTTTCTCATGCTTATAGAGATTAATTTTCAAGATACATACATCTGAATGTTCATTCCTACATTTCTGAAAATACAAGATTTCTTTCACAATTACCTGTAAAGAGAAAGCTGCGATTACACGTTGTATGAATTCAACATACGCATGAATATGATTTAATTTTTGTGTCAAAGTTGAGTATATTGTCCCATCTCACAGGCATCTCTCTGCAGAAAGTGTTTTTGAACCTCTTCTGGTACTGCTGCCCATATTCAGAACCTACCTCTTTGTCTTCTCTGGTAGATAGGATTTAGGCAGCTAGATCCAGGATTCAAGTGCCTCCATCTACCTCAGTGGTTAAAATCATGACATGTCTATATCCCCAAAACCCTCACCTAAAATCATACTAAAATCAGGATCATTTTTCAGGAGTACATATCTTGCAGGATTTAACAGATTAAACCTAGAGATAAAAATGAATGGCTGTAAAGTTCTCAGAGCATAAATTATTATTATCATCACAAAAAAGGGTTTATTATAATTTACACTAGCTACATTGCCTGACTGTCCTGAAAACAGATATTCGTAAAATAGGTATTTTTCATTAGTACAGCTGATGAAGGAATTTAAGAGACATACAGATGTTCCACTCAGGGGTGTAGTGGTGCTTGGCAGTGCCAGATTGATGATCAGACTGGATGATCTTAAAGGTCTTTTCCAACATAAATGATTCTGTGTTTCTATGAAAAGGTGAATAAACTTTATGAAATGTGCATTGGAAAGGAAAGGTTCTAATTTCTTCTCTGACTGACACATCCAGGAGATAGCCTTGCTCTTAAGCCGAATGAACCCCTTAAAATTTGCTGTAAATGTTTTCTAGATCTTCACACAGATTTTTACTTCTTCCTCCTTCTCTTATCCATGAACATATATAATTTTGAAGGCCATACAGAAAGAACCAATAAAATGCGATTTACTCTGTTTTTTTAAATCTACTATACTTACTATATAGTTGTTATATTTACTACGTAACTTCAATGCACAGGAGTCAGTGCTTGTCTCTTTCATAGATGTATTGTACTTCAGAAAAAATGTATCAGCTGGCAAAATACAGAGAAGTCTTCTTATGGACACTTACAGAAAGGATAGGTGATTTTTCCTGTGTCTGGTCTAAAACAGGGAGTACCAGAGTATGAATTAACTCTACTCAGTTCCCTACACATTTGATGTCTATTTGAAATATAAGGTCGGTAAATTGCAATAATTTTAGATAAATATCAGCTAGTTAATCTGACTGACTCCAAGAAACTGCCCGAATATAGTTGTGGTTGATACAGCTCATTGTGTCTGCAGTTTATTCAAGCAGATTAATTTTTGTTTCTCAAAGAGTCTGTCATACCCCAGGGATGTGCTGGAATGGTTTTATTGTAATCAGAGGCTCTATGCACATGAAGGATTTCTGATCAGTTCATTAAAAGCTTGAATGCCATTTGAGAGTCTTCTATCATGATTGGATTTCACTCAAAAATTCTAATTCACAGTAATAAATATAGAGCAAACGTTACAATGGGGAAGGAGGACAAATAATATCAATTTCCCTGCAATTTATCTTTGAACAGCACTGTCTCTCCTATGATGTGACCCAACAATTAAAGAGCACTCAAAAAAAGGATTGATTAGAGTTTTCCATTTTTTTCCTCAGGTATATCTTGTATATGTATTTGTATGCAAGAAATATTCACAGAGGATATTCTATCTCAGGATTTAGAAGATGCTCAATAAAAATTTTTAAACTAGGCTTTCTTTCCGTATTTATACACCTGATTTTCAATGCTTTGCTTTAGGATAAGCTTTCTCGGTAACAGTGAAACAACACCACTGAGTTCTATTCTATTTCAAGTGGTTTTATCCCATTAAAGGTCTGTGTGACAAAAAATGGGCTGTAAGTGATTTTATCAGTGTCTTTTATCTAAGGTTGTAGTGGTTTGACACTGGTTAAAGTGCCAGGTAGCCATGAAAACCGTTCACTCCTCTGCTATAGCTGAGTAGAGGAGGGAAAAAAAAAGTTGAGGTAAGGATGGGGAGAAAACATTATAAGGGCAAAACAGGTTCAAATTTAAAGGTATAAAGTAAATTTCTTATTAACAGAGTCAGAAGACAATAATGAGAAGTAAAATAAGCCTTTAAAACCCCTTTCCCCCCCCCCAGTTCTTCCCTCTTTCTCGCCAGCAGTGCAGGGAGACAGGGCATGAGTGTGTTTCGGTCATTTTGTCACTTCAGATTTTTCTTCAGCTCACTTAGGGAGAGGAGTCTCTCTTTTGCTATGTGGTGGGGTCTTTCCCACAGGAGACAGTTCTCCGTGAACTTCTCCAGTGTGGTTCTATTCTCACGAGCTGCAGTCCTGCTCAACCTGTTGTAACATGAGTCCCTCACACAGGCAAAACAGTCTTCCCAAAACTGCATGGTGTGGATCATTAGTCCATGTGGTGTAGTCTTTTAAGGATAGGCTGCTCTAGTTTGGAAGCAAGGGCCTTCTATCTCTGGAAGCAAGGGCCCTCTCTCTCTGTTCAGGACTCCCACTGGATCACAGCATTTTTCAGCATTTACTCATTCCAGCCTGAGCACCTTTTCCCACAGACTGCAAGTGAAGCTCTGCATTCCCCCAGGGACTTAATGGATTACAGGATGACTTTTTATTATAGTCCTCACCATGGCTTGGAGAGGAATCTCAACTCTGACACTTGGAATACCTCTTCTTCCTCTTTCTTTCTACTGACTTTGGTGTTGCCATGTCCTCTACATGTCCTCACTTCCTCCTCTTTCTCCAACTAGGAGGAGAAAAAACTGCTGCTCATAAGTACCACTGCTAACAAATTCCACCAGTTACACAATTTCTGCGGGATCTGGCAGGGCTGAGAAGTTGATCTCATCTAGGTTCCGCATTGGGGAATCACTTGCCATGCTTCCACTGCTGGCCACGTGGCCTGGCTGCCATTGTGCAGGTGGTGCCATCCACCATGGCACCGGCACTATTCAGTGTCTCTCTTCATGCAGGTGGTGCCATTCAGCGTCTCTCTTCATGCAGGGGGCCGAGGAGGAGGAGCCACCCCTGCTGCCCCAGCCCTTCCACCTGCAGCAGGGCTGGCTAAGGGCAGCCAGGCAGGCAAAGCTTGCTGTGGGCTGTGCCACAATGGCAGCAGCCACACGGCCGTGAGTGGCTCCAGGAGCGCTCTGGCAGTGGCAGCTGGACACCTCTGGAAAAAAAGCTACCCGTGCACTGTTTTGATTTCCTTCTTTAATATGTCTTCACAGAGGTGTTACCAACCTCTCGAATTGCATGTCCATCTTCAGAGCCATCAGATACTGGCTCTGCTGGACATAGTACAAACTTCCAGCAGCTACTCACATAAGCCACTTCTGTTGCCTTCCATCACTACCAAAAACTAGGCAGTGCCTAAATGAGCACAAAGGTGTGATGCAATTCCTTGTGAAATGTATAGAATCGTTATGTTAGCATTTGTGATGATATATTCTGTTCTATTTTTTCACAGTTAAGAAGCAAATAAGGTTGCTATAAAATTAAATCAACCGAAGAGGAAAAAAACATGTTAAACAGAAAAAGCAAGTATCTATAACCAGCCATTGCACATTAAAATCATTCAGTCAAAAACAAAAGTAAAATTTAAGCTTCCATTTCAAATTTTTATGCAAGTCAATTAGGTCATTCTTCTGTTTATAGAGGAATATAAATTTTTTGGTCTTACAGGATCAGACAAAAGTCCCCTTAGCCAACTATTGTTTTGGTCTCATTATTTTTTTTAGGGATGAAAACCTAGGAAAGATGGTGAAAACAAGGAAAGTTCATAGTAATATTTCTTCAACATTTGCCAAGTCCCACAAGGGACATCCTGAAACAGACAAGGTGTCTGTGCATACATTTATGGGTAACATGCACAATGGAGAAAATTGCTGCCTATGATTTCCATAATATTCTGGTAATGGGAAATTCTACCTGATTTAGTGAGGCTTGTGTGTGCCCATTTAGCTGGCGTTAGCAGCACACAAGTGCATGCATGTTCTCTCACAAGTGTTTCAGAGCAGTATAGGGGGTTCATGTCTTCCTGTCACAGTCAGCTTGAGCTTTTCAAGTTTACATAACAATCTCATTTTCAAATTAATCTTTTATTTATTTACAAATTCATAGGGTTAAAAAATAGAACAGTGGATCAATCTGCTTTGTGCAGACTAGTTTAATATGAAATCTCTAATGTAATTTAATTTTTCTCATCAGCTTTGCTTCTGAGTGTCCTGCTGTGTATGCAAACAACACCCTTTGGAAACATGATTTTGTTACTTCTACTTTTACGCTTTTGTGTTATGGTACTTTTTTAAAAAGCCATGGTTTGGTATAATGTTGTTACTTACAGTGGTCAGATAGAGCAGATTTTATTTTATTTCACAGAAACTACTTACATGTTATCAAGTACAATGGGTTCCAAATAGGTACAGAAAACCTTGTATTTTTCTGTATGACCTGAAAAAGCAATGCCTTCCTAGAGAGGGAAAGATGGGCAGGCAAATATTTCTGGCTCTTGTGACTTTGGCCTTCAGACTATAAATGGTGCTCTGCTGTTCCTGCTAGAGACTGAAACAAAGTGTTACAGTGTCAAAGCACAGATGAACTTCAACTATCTGTCTTGCAAAAACGTGGACTGTGAAGCCCTGTTTTGACCAAGGCGTAATCAGACTCTGGAACCTTTGTCAGGGAGGGACATGTGTCGTGAGACTGCTGCCTCACTGGGGAGTCCAGTCACCCTCTTCCCTCCTCTGGTGTTGATTGGGAGCTGCAGCAGGACCAGTGCCTTTTGCAATCCCTCCAGCCCTCACCCCAGCAAAGACCCCACGGGGGTAAAGCGTGTGGCAGCTTGTGGATGTCTGCTGGCTCCAGCTCTGCTACACCAGGAGAATCCCAGAGACATTTCCCCTTTCTCTCTGTAGACTGAACATCTCCTTAGGAGGACAGTCTGATAGCCCACACTCACTCAAGAAAAGACAGCAGTCTAAAACGTTTTTGACACACTTTTTTACTCAGAGAGTTTTCTGTTAGGATTTTCTGTATACAAAGTACATTGCACAGTCAGTCCTTTTGTTGGTCTGCTCCATTTCTGCCAATAACCCTAGCTAATAAAAAGGGAGACACAAAATGTATAAAATACAGAATGTAGCAAACTTTTTGTGTGCTTAGTATTATGTGTGGGCATTCAGTCACTATTATAATGGTAATGAGTGTTTTCAAAGGACCCCACTGTCACATACAGTAGCACATGAAACAGCTTTCTGTCAAAGAGAGATGACTATAAACAGATGACTGACAAAATATACAATTTTTTCTTCCCTTGCTCTAACTTCCTGTGGGTTTTTCTTAAACCTTCATACAGCTCAAAGGCATCGCAATTTTAATGTAGTTTTGAATAATTTTTTTCCTTCCTTCCTTCCTTCCTTCCTTCCTTCCTTGCCCATGTCTTCCTCTTCCTCTCTCCCCCTTTCTTTCATTTTGTGGTCTATTTGAAAATGAACTTGCTTTTTATGGCTTCATGGAATATTGAATTCTTCACAGCAATATATACAACAAATCACAATATTGTTGAGAATCCAAAGTTTTTCTGATCTAATCACCAAAACACTTTCAAATTTGAGAATTTTCTTCAATGATTACTTCAATATCCAAGAGAAAATTTTGTACCTATGAATAAGACTGTTTATGTGCAGATGGTGGCTAAAGACATAAAACCTTACATCTGTTACTGATCAATATTCTGCACGTATAAGTAATAGAAGTTGTCTTGCAAAGCCATGTTTTGGAAAAATACTTTTTATTATAGAGAAAACTACAAATCTGGCTAACACAAAAAACAGGAATCCAGGATATTTTGGGGCAGGCAGTGAGCAAGGAAAGGATCAGAATAAATACAAAATAGGCACCGAACATCTAAAAAAACTTTTGCACATTCATCTCCGTAAGATTCAGTGATAGCTTCAGAAGGAAAGAAGGATGAAGAAAATAAGTAAAATGTTGGAAGGATTTCTTCAAAATCCTTCTATTTTACTGCTTTGACTTATGCATAAGGGATTATTCTCCCTTATGCCTTATGATGCCTTAAAGAACCTATAAAACACACACTTTCAATATAGAATTAGCATAGGAGTCAATATAAAGTTTGGTCTTTATTGGAGGCTCCGGGGCAGATATAGAATATGTCCAGAAAAGCCCATCCCCCGCAGGGTGAATAGAGTTTTATAACTTTAGCAAATTAGCATAATTGACAAAAATCACCAATTAGGAACACAAGTGGTTATGCAATCATCCCCTCAGTTCAAGCTCATTCTAAATCCCCTCCTCAGAGATGGGACTAAACTTTGCTGATAAAAGTATGTCTTGAGGAGATGCTTTTCAGTCTTGGAATGTGGTTTTCCTTTTTGCCTATCAGGTTAGTGAAAAGGTAGGAAAAACTAGCTACGAATAATAGGCAACAGAGGTACAAATATATGTGCAAAGAACACAGATAAAAGAAAAAAAGGCAGAAAATCATTTGGCATCACCACCTCAGTCAGGTTTGCCCTGGTTAAAGTGTCTTCATAAGTACTTTGTTTCTTGGATACATCCCCTGATATGAGTGAATTGAGTACTGAATTAATGGTTTTATCACTAGTTTGTTAGTGCAGAAGAGTCTTTATAACAGCCTTGCAAACACACATTGATTCTGAATATCTGTGAATATTCTTAGAGGACAAAAATCCTCTGTTTTGAGGAAACAGATCTAGAGTAGGTTTAGCAACAGTAATACATATATTATATGGCAAATGAGAACTAAAATTAATTTCCAAAATTTTCAAAATTATTCAAAATAATTTTCAAAATTATTTTTACTTAACTTCACGTCTTTTCTGTTGTGTGTTGTGCCAGTTAGAAGGACCTTGCTTGAAATAAACATAATTTCCCATAACTGAAAGAAGAAAAATATGCCCAGTTTGATAAGTGTATAATATACTCATCCTCATGTTCAGGAGAGAAAGCAATATGACTATTTTGAACTACTTGAATTGTAAAAAAGATACTCATAAATGAAAATTATCCCTCTTGGTTGCAAGACACTTGCAAAAAATGAGTCACTTTCAAAATTCAAGTACATATTTGTCTTGAAGGCAGAAGAGTAGGCAGTTTTCCTCATTAGGTGCTAAATTCAATTTTAATCTCAATTTTAAAATGGCTGTGAAAATGACAGTTTTCTATGGGGTAAGGGCTGGTATGCCCTCTTGTGTTAGCAGTTCTTGATGGACTACTGAACACGCAGAATTCAGTTCCATAATCTGACCACAGGGATTTAAATCAGAGACAGGCTGTACATATATATATATGAGCAAGATAAAAGAGGGGGACATTCTTACAGGAAAACTGTCTTTGGGCATGCCAGAGATTGTAGCAGAAAGGACTCTTATACTTTCTTTTCACACTTGAGTGTCCTAAAAAGCCAAATCTAATCTATACATATCATTTAATTATACTTATGGAAAATGTTATTGGTTTAAATCCTTTGCTGATTTACAAAAGAACTGAAACCCCTGCTTTTCCCATAAGTACCCATGTCTATGAAAGAAATAATTCACATCATAGCTAGTTTAAACCTGTGCATACACTTACTGGGCTTTCGAAATAGACTTGCAATTAGCAGGCATTTGCGTCTATTGACTGGCTTTTGAATAGTTTCATTTGCGTTTCTCTTATTGAGGGTGCTATCTTGAATCACTGTCATGTGTTCAGATCCTGTTCTTCTAGGAAACTTAGTCAATTCCAAAGTTACTTCAAAAGAACTGGAGAAAGGAGACAATTGTCACTGAACAATTCCAAACAATAGAGAGTAATAGATTTAGTAATTTCAATAAATTTGCTTGTTTGCTAACACATATGAAAGCAAATATTATTCCATTTTATGTTTTCAGTCTATCTATAGGTGAAATAAACTTCCCTGGTTGTCACCTGCTGAGGCTTTGATGAGTTCCTTTTTCCGAGCATGGATTCTGAAACCCTGGTGTGATGTGAAGTTAACAGCATATAACGATAGCCACTACTATGTTAAAGCTGGGTGGAGAAGCAGCTCACTACAATGTGCTTGGAAAAACAGCTTGCTTATGCTGATGATCCTAATGCTGCCAGTGGCCCCTGAAAAGCACTTGCTGTTGCCAGTTTTTGAAGTTGAGCAGCATTGCTCAGTCTGTGTCAAAAAATCCTACTCCTCTTCCTGCAAGATGGAACATAAAAGCACATCACTGAACATTAGCTGTGACTCCATAAGATTGAAATCTGTAAGTGGTACAGAAGAAATGAAAGAAAAGAGCGGAGCCACATTTCGGACTAAAAGGTATTTTGTCGATTTTTAGAAAGATGTGCCAGTCAGATCTCACTATGGTAGGCGTGCCAACATACAGAGACTTTTTTTCACTTAATTCCCTCTGCTAAAGTAGAAATATGTGATGACAGAATAAAAATATGTTCAAAGGCAAACCACATTTGTGAATGGCATGATGGAGACACTTCTAAAGAACAACGGAACTAAGCAATGGTTCTGGTAAAAATCAGTGAGTACATGAATTATCTGGTGTATATTATTTGGGGTTTTGACCATGGGATGTTCTATTGAACATCTGATGGGATGTGCCTTTCTCAGAGAGGAATATAATTGCTACGCTTTTGGAATAAAAGAGGGGCTCATTGATAGAGCTTTAAAGTAGTTTGGAAGGGAGAAAGAGAAAATACCAGGCTAGCCAGTGATGAGTGGAAGGATAGCGTGAAAAAACGTAAGGAAATGAGCCCCAAAGAGCCCTTCAATCTACTTCATGAGGTGTTGCCTAAAAAGCACCATATCTGAAGTGTTTTCATGCTAATGCACATGAGCATGAGGAATAAGAGGAGATGAAGCTTTGTCTGAGTTGCAGATATTTGGCACCACTGGCATAAGTGAAACCTTGTAGGATGAGTTCTGTTCCTGGAGTGCCTTGCTGGACAGTTCCAGGCTCTGCAGGAGGTATAGGCAGAGCAGAAGAGGCAGAGGGGTGGCACTGTATGTAACAGAAGGGATAGAATGTAGGAGCTCTCAGTTGGCAATGGCACTGCTGAGACCCTCTTGGCAAGAATCAAAGAGCAAAAAAATGATGTGCATGTCACTGTGGGAGTCTACAACAGACCTCCTGCGCTGGTTTCAAGGTAAACCAGTGGGAGGAATTAACTCCACACAAATACCTTGCTAGAGACTTCAAGTCAGAGCTACAATTAATTAGGAAAATTACAATAAAGGCAATAATACAGAAACACTGGCTTAAACTGACAAAGCCAGAATATGACCTGACACCCTGTTGGTCAGGGTGGTGACAGCAGTCTGATTGAATGGTGGTTGCAGTCCTGTTGGAGTTATGAATTGTCAATGCAGTGGTCCTGTGGAAAGGTCTGGTCCTTCTCTGGAGGTACAATGGTAGTTATCGAGCTCTTGTCCTCTGGGAATCCAGGGGATTCATACTGTGGTGTCCCAAGTCCCAGAGGATATACAGGCAGGAACATTCTGGGGAGTCCTGTATGGCCCATTAGCAGACATGACCTCCCTCCCTTCCCCTCCCCCGCCCCCGACTCGACCCATCACTAACAACTCATCAGAAGGTGATGTAGGTGGTGATAGAATACTTTGGTTACAACTTACTTTATAACCCAAGACATGTCCTAGCTGCTGTGATGACACTGTTGGATGATTCTTTGAGGAATTAGAGGATGCTTCCAAGTCAACTGCCTTTGTCCTTATGGGGGACTTCAACTTGCCTGAAATCAACTGGAACCATCACACAGCTGGTACAACCCAGGCCAGAAGATTCTTAACAAACCTGGAGGACAACTTTATAGAACATGTTCTAAGGGACTCAGGTCAGGAAGATGCCATCCCTGATATGCTGTTTGTCAACAGAATGTTTGTCTCATGAGCAAAACGGAGACTGGCGTCTGTCTTGGATGCAGCAATCATGAAGAGACTGAACTTAAAATCTCTGTTGACAAGACGAAAAGTACTAGCAAAGCCTCAGCTTTGAACATGAGCAGACTCCAGGCTCCTCAGGGAACTAGTAATTAAAGTCCCCTGTGAAAATATTTTTGCAGGTGCTGGGGTCCATCAGCTACCTTTTAAACATCAACTCCTAAGGGAGCAGAGGGCAGAGAGGTCCTGCAGAGAGACCTCCAATAATTAGAGAGATGGGCAATCACCAACTGTATGGAGTTTAACAAGGGCAAGTGCTGGATTCTGCATCTGGGACACAGCAGCCCTGAATGTGTGCATAGATTGGGAAATGAGATGTTGTAAAGCAATACCATGGAAAGAGACCTGGAGGTTCTGGTTCGTGGCAAGCTGTATATGAGTCAGCAGTGCCCTGGCAGCCAGGATGGTCAACCCTGTCCTGGGGGGCATCAGGCACAGCATCAGCAGCTGGGCAAGGGAGGGCATTGTCCTGCTCTGTTCTGGGGTGGCCTGACCTCAAACACTGGGGTCAATTTTGGGTGCCACAAGACAAAAATGATAGTAATTAGAGAATATTCGAAGGAGGCCCACAAAGATGGTGAACGGCCTTGAGGGGAAGCTAAATGAGGAGTGGCTGTGGTCACTTGGTCTGAAGAAAAGCCAGGTGGTTCAGCCTGGAGAAAAGAAGACTGAGGGGAGACCTCATTAGGGTCTTCAACATTCTCACGAGAGGAAGATGAGGGGCAGCCACTGATATCTTCACTCTTGTGACCAGTGACAGGACTTAAGGAAATGGCATGAAATTTTGTCAGGAGAGGTTTAGGTTGGATATCAGGAAAAGGTTCTTCACCCAGAGGGTGTTTGGGCAGTGGAACAGGCTCCCCAGGGAAGTGGTCACAGCAGAATTCTTGGGGCTTTTTCTGTGTAGGGCCAGAAAGTGGACTTGAACCTGATGGGTCTGTTCCAACTCAAGATATTGTATGATTCTATTGTAGCAGTCTTTTAAATTTAAAAGCCACAGAAGAGATAATTAAGAATGGTGAATCACCTTATAAAACTTTCTTATGAAAACATAAATAAATTAAAAAATACTATCCGTAAAGGAGGAGTTTAAAACACAAAGGAATTTTATATGCTACTATTTTTTTTAAATGGTTTGAGATACTCATTTTTGAGGAATTACCCTTAAAAAAACCATTCAAGAGATCTGAGTAATTTGACATGCCTTCTAAGAATCACTCTTTCAGTAATACTTACATTTCAGAAAGAAGCAAAAGCATGGTATCATCACTCGACTGATTTTTATTTTGGAATAGAAAGTATGGGGTAGTCTAATCCTCAGCATTGTTTTGCAAGTTACAGTAAAGCTGAAAAAAAATAGCATGATTAGTCTGTTAAACTAAAAATAAGAAGATGCATCTTCAGAGTGTGAAATCACTTGAGAAGAAAATGTGACATTTATGTTTTTAGAACTTTTCTCATTTTATAATTACAGAATTAATTCTCTTTGGGAATTTAGGGCACTCTGTCACTTGAGAAAGATGAATTTTCATTCTGATTTTTATGATAAAGGATTTAATTTTGCAATTGTTTTGACTTTTAAAATTTTAAACACTCACCATGAGATTGATAATGGTTATTTGTCAAGTAGAAAATATGACTTGGATTTGTAGAATTAGTTCACATTTTTTATTTCTTGTCTTACACCTTTAGAGTGATTTTATTCTAGTTTTACATGCTTTTGGAATAAAAGCTACCAGCCTTTCTAATTACATAAATATACTTAAAATCAAGCAGTGACAAATATATACATACCATGCTTTCACAGCCTTGCCATGAGTAGTACATATGAAGCTAACACTTGCAGCAGTAAGATAATTAATTCCTGGACCTGCCCTCTTCTGGAAACATGGTTAGAGCCAGGCCCATAAATAACATTAGAAAGACAGTACACCTGATAAGCCAAACGAGTTTTGATCACAAGTGTCAGAAATAGTGGTCTGACACTGTTACATTTTAGTTAATTTATTAATTGGGATGAAAGTCAGGGCAGCAGGAGTAGACTGCTAACCACCACAAGGCAGAGAGAACCTGCAGCAGCGATCACTAGGATCGCAGCCTGGACTTGGATCACAGCCCACAGGCCTGGACTTGGCAGGAGGACCCCGCCCCTCTCTTTTTATAGACTTAAGCTGCATCAAAAAGGTCAG
>VZTN01023752.1:0-27489 GCA_013400515.1 Erpornis zantholeuca
ATGTGCTGTGTCATTATTAAGAAGAATCTCATTGCATTAAGAAGCTGCTGCTTTTTAAAAGACAGAGACACTGTTTTGTTAGAACAAAGCAAAAGTCAGAGAGCCTTATCACAAAGCAGGGTAAACTACATGTGAAAATAAAGTTTGTAGTTCAAACTGACATTTTCCTGTCTCCTGTTTCCACCAGCAGCCATCTCACTGAGCTCTGACAGGTGTTTGCAGGGTTGCCAAGCCCCTGGGTTAATTCTGTTCATGAGGAACAGTGAGATTAATTATTTCACTGTAAGTGAAGCAGTTCATTTCACTGTAAGTGAAATTCTGCAAAATGAATTGGAAAGGCAAATCATAGAATTGTTTAGGAATCTTCCCTGTCAGACCAGCCTGGAGCCACCCTGGCAGACAGAGCCTCACCACCGGCAGCTCCAGTGCCTGGCTGGGCTCCCTGCACACACCTCACACCCATATTCACACCAGGTTTCCTTATCAGCTCAGCACCAGGGTTCCGACAGCAGAGTCACAGCACTCCAGATCCTACAGTTTGTTTAATGCTGGTGCAATAACAAAATAAATACTTGAGCTGGGTGCCTCCAAGGAGGGACCCTGAAGAGAGGAAGCCCTGTGTTGTTCAGAGACAGCCCTGCTGCTCAGGGCTGCTCCAAGAACAAACAAAATCCATTGACTGAGTGATTAACAATCAGAAGGCTTTTAATAAGAATAGATATTTAGATGAGATATTTACAATGAAGCAGAGAGAGGGAAAAGGAGAAGGATCCCTTCAGCCTGCTCAGCTTCTGGGATCTTCTCTGTCTGTCTCTGTCTGTGTGAACAGAGCAGAGCAGTGTCAATGTACAATTACAAAGTATGAAAACAAATCCCAAAATAGAAGCGATTTCTTTGGCCAAAGAAACAATCTGAGATATATGAAGAAAACAGTGCAACATGTAGAAGAGAGAGCAGCTGCAATATGTATATCTTATCAGACTGAACACAATCCAACAACTTCAAGGCTGCAAGAAGCAGTGAGGCACAAAAGTGCCTAAAGAAATCTTCTCAGGGTTAGCAACAGCCCTAGGCTTTTATAGCCTCACAGATTTAGCGTGGGGAAAGTCTGGGGCCCTTGGGTCCCTTGCCTGGGCCACAGCTCCCTGTGCCCTTTGTTATGCCAAGGGCCAGCAGTTCATGAGCTCTTTCCTGGCTCTCCTGCCACAGAGATCAACCTGTGAGTGAAACTGCAGCTGCACCCCAAGCTACCTGCACTGAATCTGCTCTGCAACACCATCAGAGAATGGCTTGGTTGGAAGGGACCTTAAAGCTCATCTCATTCGAAATCTTCTGCTGTGGGCAGAGATACCTTCCACTAGACCAAGTTGTTGAGAGTCCCTTCCAGCCTGGCCTTGAACACTTTCACACATGGCATCCACAGCTTCCCTGGGCAGCCTGTGCCAGGGCCTTGCCACCCTCACAGTAAAGAATTTTTTCTTAATATCCAGTCTAAACCTACTGTCTCAATTTGACACCATTCCCCTTTGTCCTGTCACTACAGGCTCTAGTAAATGCTCTTTCCTCATATTTCCTCTAAGTTCCCTTCATAACACACTCCTAGACCAAGCAAACCCCTTCTATATGTTGTGACTCTCTCTCTCCTCTTACCCTGTTCATCTCTTCCTCATCCCTAAGTAACCTCAGCCTTCCCCTACTCCTAGCCAAATAATTTTATCTTTAAACCATTTGTGCTGCCTCTAGCACCTGTCAGACCTTTTACTGAATTAATGTAACTAACTGAAAAGGCAGAAAAATATCCACTATTTCACTGAGCTTGTATTCCTCCCTTTCACCGAGGTATATCACCACTGAAAAGGTACAGGGTACAGCAGGTACAGGGTGAGCAGTGGGAGAGCAGATGAGGGGGAACAGCAAAGATGAGAGTGTGCAGGGAGTAAATGCCTTCTGGAAGAAAAGGGACAGCTTATTAATTTGTCTCACCATGTCTTGAGAAACCATGTCCTTAGATTCAATTTGTTCCTGACAGTACAAGGACAGCAGCAGAAGTGCAGAGTCAGGAGCAGGGGAGGGGAGAACAGACCCACCCTTCATGCTGGTAGATGTTTTGCAGAACTCTACTCTCAGAGGTAGAAAAATGGATGGGCAGAGTGAAACATCCCTCATTTGCCATATCAAAATTTGCTGTACAGTCTTTCCTGTTGCCCAAATTTAGCAACAGTCTCTGAACATGCTGCCAGTCACTCTGGTTTTGGTTGGCTTCTTGAATGCACTTCTCTTTGGCCCAGATACCCAAGGAACTTCTTGCTTACAACCCAGCAAGACTAATGACAGCATTTTTCTGCTTAATTCCACCCACAGATGTAGGCTTCAGTCTATATATCTGATTTTAGCCCCGCCCTAGACAGTGAGTCCATTTCCACCCCCTCAAGCTTAAACCTCCCCAGCAATCAGATGTTCAGCATCTCTGCATAGGTCCCCAGTGGGTTTTAATGTGGCACCTTGGCAGTTGGCCTATTGCCTCAATGCAGATATCCCAGCTGTATATTAGACTCAGATTTCTCTGGGATCCAGCCACCAGAGGAACAGAGACCCATAATTAGTGAGCAGAGTTAATCCTCCTGCCCCCTGTGTGTAAATTAGAAGCTGTGTCAGAGAATCAAAAAATTCTGGGAACATCAAACCTCCCCTAACAATGTGGGCAATTGTTTCAGAGAGCTGTAGAACCACAGAGTCATAAAATCTTAGAATCATAGAATGTTTTGGGCTGGAAAGAACCTCAAAGATCATCTAGTTCCAATCCCTCTCCAGTGGGTAGGAACACCTCCCCCTAGACCAGGTGGCACATATTTCTTGTGTTTTTTTCCCTTCCACCAAAAATATTGTCTACCTTTTCTGCTGAGTTTTCCTGGCACCATTTTTTGTTATTTTTTTTTTTAATTACACTTTACTGTTATTCTGTTCCCCTTTGCAGTGCTTCACAATAGGATCTTAGGGCACTTCACTGTAAGAGACGTCAGACTGCAGCGTTTTTTTTCTTTAAAACTGACTAAAATCCTGCAACTCAGTCCAAGGCAGGTAAATATTCTACAGGAGAGTAAGTTTCCTAGTATTTTGATTCACACAGAGATGATATGACATGCTGTATTTTGAAGCAAGCCTTTTTCCCCCTCCTGCTGTGATATAAGAAGCTGTTTTGTGAATCTCGTTGTTACACTGGAAAGATCAGGGCAGAGAAAAAAGTGAAGCAGCAAGTTTTCTGGCTGCAGCATCACTCCTCTGGTAAAGCGAGTTTTCAACTGAAAATATCTGTTATATTTTGAACTAAAGGACTCTCTGTGAAGAAAGCTTGGAATTACTATTCTCACCTCTTCTGCTAGGTGTCTGCTGCTCAGTAGAGTTTTTTTTATATGAGATCATCACCGTGGTAGCTGTAACACCCTGGTCAGTAGAGGCTGTGGGGTTAATACTTAAAAAGAGCACATTCTTTTTCTGTACTATCTGCTGTGCAACTGTTTATAAGTTTTTTTTCTCGAAGAATGTGCACTGGCAGCCCAGAAAGTCCCAGTCATGTCCTGAGCTGCTTTCAAGGCAGGGTGGGCAGGTCGAGGGAGGGGATCCTGCCCTTCTGCTCTGCTCAGGTGAGACCCCACCTGCAGTGCTGCATCCAGCCCTGGGACCCCCAAAATAAGGACATGGAGCAACTCCAGAGGAGACCATGAAGATGCTCAGAGGGCTGGAGCCCCTCTGCTATGGAGCCAGGCTGGGAGAGGAGGGCGTGTTCAGCCTGGAGAGGAGAAGGCTCCAGGAAACCTTCCAACCCCTTCCAGGGCCTAAAGGGACTCCAGGAGAGCTGGAGAGGAACTTTGGACAAGGGCCTGGAGTGACAGGTCAGGGGGGAATGGCTTTCAACTGACAGAGGGCAGGGTTAGATTAGAGATTAAGAATAAAGTCTTCTCTGTGAGGGTGGTGAGTTGTCCAAAGAAGTTGTGGATGCTCCATCCCTGTCAGTGTTCAAGGCCAGGTGGGATGGGGCTCTGAGAAACCTGGTCTAGTGGAAGGTATTCCTGCCCCTGGCAGGGGTGGAAGAAGATGAGCTTTAAAGTCCCTTCAACACAAGGCCTTCTGTGGTTCTGTGAGTTTATGATTCTATGTATTTAGGATTTCATTATTTTATGATTCCATGATTCTGTGACGTAGTTGCCTACATGGTTAGGAGAAGTTTGACCTTCCCAGGAATCCTTGCCATATCTGCAAATCTCTTGCCTCAGTGAAAGATTGTTTATAACATATTTTTTATAAAACAGGAGCTGTGACACAGCTGTGCACTTTTACCTTCACATAACAAGGAACAACAGGAGCCTGAATATTTTCTCTCTCCCTTTGCACCAAAGTTTCTTTAAGTGTCCTCTTTAAGTTTGATCGTGGCTTAGTCAGCTGTAAGCCCACAAAACAAAAAAAAAAAAAAAGAAGAAGAAAAAAAGAGGGAGCAGAAGGGGTGAAGGAAAGTAAATCCTTATGCCAAACTAGTCTTCTCAAAATTTGCACAAGCATTAATCAGCACATTGCTGCAAAACAGAACAAATAAGAGCATCATGTTCTTTTGAAAGACCAGTTTAAAGGGTTTTGAACTGACTCAGACAAACACATCCCTCAGGGACATCTTTGATTTCCACATTGTTCTCCTGATCACTCAGTGTGTTCCCAGAATGAGAAGTTTCACTGTTTGTCTTCTTTTTCGTGCTGGGCACGGTACTTAGGCAGAAAATCTGTCAGAAAGGAATAGCTGCATATAAATGTTATTCTAAGTATGGTTTCTGATACTATAGCTCAGCATGTTTGGAATATTGATCACAGCACTTAAATTTGCAATTAAAATGATCATTTCTTTTTTCCACTGATTCTTTGACTAATGTTATGCAAAATACAGCCTAGGATTGACATAAGGGCAATAAAAACTGCACAGAAAAATCTGTACCAAGCTAATTGTTAAACATATGGCCACATGCCATGGAGGGGGGCAGGCAATATGAAGAAGGAGTGAACAGGGGCATTTAGGATCTTCATAAAGACAGAGATTTCATCTTTGCTGTTACTTGCATTTTCAATCTTTTCTTCTCTCCTTAATTTCCCACAGAAACTTATTTTTCTTTTCCCAAGTTAGAGAGGCATTCACTCCCACAATGGTGCAGGGAACTGCTGACTCCAAGAGAGAGAACACTAAGGTAAAAGGAATTACAAGTGTGACCCTGGAGATCCAGGAATGTAATTTTTATGGTACACCAACAAAAATACAGATGTTAAATTCAAGGAGGTCTCATGCAATAACAGCAGGGTCAGTGGTGTGATATGATCATCATGAATTGTTTCCCCTTAGAGCTGGTTAAAAGTTGGATTTATACATGGTTTCTTCAGTCCAGGAAGTTTAACATGAAGCTTTTCTTAATTTCTTAATTTTCTTCATTTTCTTTCTCTACAAATTTAGCTATTTGAAGTCAAACACCTTGCCCAGAGAAGCTGTGGCTGCCCCATTCCTGGAAGTGTTCCAGGCCAGGTGGGATGGGGCTGGGAGCAGCTTGGTCTAGTGGAAGGTGTCCCTGTCCATGGCACAGGGCTGGAACAAGATGAGCTTTCAGGTCCCTTCTGACCCAAACTCTTCCATGATTTCTATGATTCTGCAATTTCAGGCACACCCCAAAAATCCCCTATTTCTATTTAGCATAAACCAAACTCACAGTCAGTGCAGCTTATTTTTCGGTTCTACACTTCCCAGAATGTTCTTAGTCCTTGTTTGCCCTCATGTAAAAAAAGCACCACTTCCTGATTTTAGTGCTTATTCAGAGATGAAGTGTATTGCTGATCAATATGCTCCAGTCTGCTCCAATCAATATCCGAGCTATGGGTCACTGTCAGAACCTTTTCATCCTTCCTCACAAAGCGAGTTTTTCTCAGATTGCTTTCCCCATTCTACTCCTCAGTTTCTTTATTGCTTCATTAACCAAGTCTTATTCATTTACTGCACTAATCCCCAGGATTTTAGTTACCCTCACAACTGCTTATCTCTGTCCCATTATTTTGTCTCTTTAATAAATTATTTCAGAGCCTGCATTAATTGTTTTTCTTCCATATTGTGTATAAAAGAGTATTTGAAATACTCTTCACTGAAAAGATTGACAGGATTTTTCATTCTTTGTTTTCCTCCATTTTCTAAAAAAAAAAAAGAAAACAACAAACCTTTGCAATTAATAAATATGTACAATGATTTCCTTATATAGCACAAAAGAAAAAACCTTCAAAATCACTTCTGAAAGCTTTTCATGTTTTTGTAGTGATTAATCTAGTACTATAAACACATGAAAATGAATTGATATTGCTAATTTTTAAGACAATAAGCTATCTATAATATTTTCCAATATGTTTTTAGTAACCAAAAGCCTCATTCAGTTATTTAGGTTATAACAACAAACACTGCAAATGCATTTAGTCATTATTGATATTCCACTCATACCTGTCAAAGGACTAGAATTTCATTACTCCCCTCATTTTTCCTAACTACCTTAATCTTTTGTTTAGCTCCACTATTTCCCCAGGTGACCTCACTCTGGGAAACATCAAGGAACACGAGAACAATGGAGAATTGATCACCTACAAGTTTTTGTTGATCCTCTGTTTTTTCAACACCATCTCGTCCCAGTGAGAGCAATAATCATCAGCCTTGTGTTGTAGGAGGCCTGGATGAAGCTGGAAATATGAATGAGTGGTAGAAGGAAGCACCAATAAAGTAAATAACTGGCTAAAATGGAATTATTCCTTTTGACTGAGTTTTTATCTTGGACACAAATAACTGGCTAAGCTTGAATGATTCCCCTTTGACTGAGTTTTTATCTTAGACACAAATAACTGGCTAAACTTGAATAATTCCCCTTTGACTGAGTTTTTATCTTGGACCCAGAACCTGCTGATGGAAACCAACTCCTAGCTGCCTGGTCTGTCAGGATGATCATGTGGGATACAGTGCAATAATTTAATGATTTAAATTTAGCTTGCTGAAACCAAAACCATCTGGTACAAAGGATGCTTTGGCAGATTGAGTACAGTGAGAACACTGTTCTTCTCACTGTTATGGTCTGATAACAAAGGAAAAATACGCAACCAAAGCCATTAAAAAATCATTTGCAGTCAATCTCCCAACCAAGTTTGAATAATAAGAGGCAGAGCACTAATTATAATTGTATGGAGTTTCCCATCAGACACATTGCAAACCAATTGCCACTTGTCTGCTCTCAAGTACTTTCTGTAAATGCATTCACTTGTGGCATCTTTTCATTTATGTGACAATATTATTGCATTTGTGTTTTCCCTGGAAATTGTTTTATTGCCATCTGGGAGTGATTAGTGAAACACTTTTGAGACAGTAAGGACGCCTCTGAATATGCCCCTGATTTTAGGTCTGGGTTGAAATGGACTCTTAATAAAATAAAATTGTGCATTTTGGGAAGATAGACAATCTTAAGATGCTCATTTCATAGGTAGGACTGGAACACAAAATGAGACAAGACTGCACACGCAGCATGAAGGTATTAGACGTGGAGGCAATGTTCCATTTTCATCCTCAATAGGGATATTTTAAAGGAAAAATTTGTTTATTATATAATTATCTTTTAATAGAACTGAGAATTCTTCAGGGTTGTTTTTGTGGACAGCTGGGGCAGAGCTGCTTGACCACATCAACTCCAAAGACACTTTTCAGTCTGTCTGATTTCCCAAAAATGATCCCCAGCATTTTTGGCAGGGCAGAATGCTTTTCACTCCTTCTGTAGGACATGGCTTTGCACTGATATTAAAACTAATCTTCTTTGAACGGGTACCTCTTATGAGGCAATGTCATTTTGTCATTCAAAATTCATATTTATTATCAAATCACTGATGAAAAAGCTTGAATTCTGTCAGACTAATAACCATTCTTCATAAAAATACTTGATGAACACTCAAAGAATAAAAATGTCACTTTTTATTTAGTTAATCAGTTGGCAAACATGAGCTCCATAAAGATTTTCAAATGCTGAGGAGGACACAGGAGTGCAGAGTCTGAATCACAGAATCACAGAATGGTTTTGGTTGGGAAAGGCCTCTAAGATCACCAAGGTGATCCCTTAGCCCAGCACTGCTGTGTTCACCCCCAGACCATGTCCCCAAGTGCCACATCCACAGTTTTATCAACACTTCTCTGGGCATCCTGTTCCCATGCTTGACAACACTTTCAGTGAAGAAATTTGTTCTAATCCCTCTCTAGTGTAACTTCAGGCCATTTTCCCAAATACTTGTCCTGATGCCTTCAGACTTTATAATGTCTCAGCTCTTCACTTTGTTGCATTCTTTCTCTACATCACTGCAGAGGCTTGGCAGGTCTGGAAGCTGGGAAGCTGCTGCCACCCAGCAACCCCAGAGAAAACACAGATGAGACTAGCAGAAAATATGGGGGGAACACGACAGAAAAAGCAAAAAAGAGTAGGATATAGTGTGAGGGAGAACCAAGGAATGGAGAAAGTAAAATATAATTTGTCGTGATCGGACATGGCAATAGGCATGGCAGTCCTTCCTGAGGCTGATCTTGTTCCTCTTCTTGCACTGAGCTTCTCCCATCCCCTCACTCTCCAGGAAAAACTTGCACAAGAGCTTTGGGATGATCAGCTGGTGGCTCAGAGTTCATTTATCTGTCACCTGCTGCAGCCCAGGTGTCCCTCTCACCTCCCCACAGGCATGCCCTGCACCCTGGCAGCTCTCATTTGTGCCAGGCACTTGACTGAGATCATTAACCCCCACTGAAAGCAACTCAGAAGCCTCAAGTTCATTGTTCACACCACATTTTGTAGGTTGGGCTTTGAAGTGAGGGTGGATCTGATGAGCAGATGACCAAACCTTTCAAATATTCTGCTATCTCCACAGGAGAATTTAAATCAAATCAATAATGAACATAAAATGGAAAACAAGAAAAAAAAGCACCACACCCCTCCTGCTGCAAACTCTTTTCCATTAACTATTTAATCTTATTTTTCTAATATATTTCAAGAAAGAATGAAAGAACAGAACTGCAAGGTAATGTCAGCATGGTTAGGATTATGAAAATAATAATAGCATAAATGAAGTGAAATAAACTGTACAATAATGAAGCTGGAAGGTCATCCATACTCCAGATCCCACAGAACTTCATCCCATTAGCAGCCAGCAGTGCTAAATATCTGTACATGGATGGGTGAGACATGAAAGCAAAAGGCAAAATGTTATACTTACTTCTCACTTTTTTGGAAAAATAGTTGGCTTGAATATGGTCAGGAAAAAAAAATAACAACCTGCATAAGGGCATCACAGAGAGCATATGGAGTGCAGAAAAGATTTTCTTTTAGAATTATAATCAAGCATGTGTTACTTTATGGCATAGTTATAGAGGGAGATAAACAAATGTATGTTCTGCATTTCTGTACAGATTTCTACAATAAGAATCAAATTTTCTGCACTCTTTACCTTTTTCTAAAAAAAGAAATTACTCAATTTCCAGGCATGAATAAACAAACAACTTTTGTATATTTGGAGGTAGTTAAAAAAGGATAAATTAGGCCCTCTAATTATATTCTTGTAAACATTTTCTTCATTTGATGAATTTACAAGGATACAAAATACCTGTGTGAACAAATAAACATTGCCTGTATTCAATTAAACTCTTGCTGCCTTCATGCTTTAATTACATAATTAATGTGATAAATTAAATTGTTTCTCAGTGAACCACCCAGTCTAAGCTTAGAATTTGTATTAGTGTACTTTGCTATATGTGCACAAAAAGTAATTTGGTTCATGAAATTACCTCTGAATTACTTCCCTGTTTCCATTTCCACTTTAAATGAAAAAAATAATGTAATAGACACTAAAACCTAAGTTTCACATTGTTGTACTTTGCAGCAGTGGGACATGTAGAAGAGTAGAGATATTTTTATCATACATGGCCAATATATTTTCCCATAAATCTCGGGCTAATGGCCAAAGGAGATCAGAATAAGATGTCCTAACAGTGCTAAATCCCATCCTTTTCCATACAAGGCTCCATTTAGCAAAACTGAATGAAGTGTCCTTCAACAAGGGCATCAGAATGGTTTGCCTGCAGGATCCTTTCCTGTGTACATCAGCACACAGTGTGCTCTGGGATTTTTTAATGCTTATTTCCACGTCATTCATTCAACTGCTCAAGTCCTGGCTTCAGGAGGCTATGGAGAACCTAATTAAGAGAGTTAGATTCATGCAAGAAAGCTTCATTAAGAGCCAAGCTGCAGATTGCTGAAAGCTGGGAGGGTGCACGAAGGAGATGCTGTCGTGTGCTCACTTTCCTGCTGTAATCTGCCCCAGATTTCGGTGCCTAATGCTCTCAGAGAGGGAACTGCTCCAGGTGGGAGAGGAGCACAACACTTTCAGCTCCAGCAGGGAGAGAATTACAGCCTGTCTCCCGGGGCAGATGCATTATTTAACACAACAAGAACAGGCTTTGGGCAACGAAAATCAATCACCAGCATCTGAAGGATTATCCTGGTTGATTGAAAGTCTCCTCAGACAGAGAGCTGGTCTCTCCTTGGGCTTCAGGACCTGAGCAAAGGTAGAGCTGCTACTTTATTTACAGACTTTATTGCTGGTACAAACAGAAACTCTCAGACATCCTTCTGGAAACTCACTCCCTGTAATTTTCCACTTCCTTGCTCAGCAATAAGATGCTATTTGTAGTATCTGCTGAATGTAGAGAATCACAGAATGGTTTGAGTTGGATGAGACCTTTGAGACCTTCTTTGGCCATAGGTGGGCAAAAGCTGAGACCATCCAAGCATTCAAAAGAACTTGGGGTAAGAATGGACTGTGGAGCAGCTCACAGGGTTCCAGGGCTGGCACACATTCATACCTCTGTTAATATCTTTGGTTGTACAGCATCTCGTAGCCTCACACATCAGGTTTTGCCAACCTGCAGGGAGGGAAGGAGAGGTAGTAGCAAAGACTAAGCATAGAGAACCACACACATCCTTACTCTCCTTCTCAGAAGATGAGGATTAGTGGGAAACTCTTGAAAGAAAATTCTGGTAAAAATGCCACTGAGATGAAGGCTGTGCTCTCCTTGTCACAGTTTTATATCACTGTTCTGGTTTGAAAAGACAAACCAGTGGGAGACACCAAGTCAGAATAACAATTTATTAAGAAAATTAGAATAAAGGCAGGGAAAGGAAAAGAAAGGAAAAGAAAACAAAACAAAAGAAAATAAACACACTGGTTTAAACTGGCAGAGCCAGATACAACCTGGCACCCTGTTAGTCAGGGTAGCAGTAGCAGTCCAAAGGGATGGTGGCTGCAGTCCTCTGAAGTGATGGATGCAGTTCAGCTGAGGCAGTGATCCAGTAAAAGAGTCCGGTGTTCCTCGGAAGGTATGTAGCTCCTATCCTCTGGGAATCCAGTGGAGAAGAAAGCTAAAGCTGTAGTCCCAGAGCCTCAGTTATATCCACAATGGGATGCTTGGCTCCTCCCCCTGGGTGCAGTATCTCACAATGAGATGGTGAGTCATGAGATAAAGCTTGATGGGCCATTAACAGGAGATAGTCTCTGAGCCAGTTATCTCTGAGTCATGTGCAGGGCACTGATGGGCCATTAACAAAAGATAACACAGAGGGAGGAGGCAGGGAATGCTCTCCCACCTGGTTTTAACAGAAACCGATGGTGATAGAATACACCCCCCTGGACACATTTTACATTATAACCCAGGACAATCACATTTGTCCATCCCACATTTCCTCCCATTTAACAGCATATAGGAAAATCCTAGTGAAGACAGAGCTGAGCTGGGCAGGGTGCAGAGCTGACAGAGCAGGTACAGCTGCAAAAAAAAGGGGCAGGGAGGTGAAAGATGTGCATGGGTAAGCTAGAGGATCATTCAACCTCTTGGATCATCATCTGTTGATCCTACCCACCCAGTTAAATTGCCACCTTAGGGCTGGTCTCTCAGGTGTTAGGTAAGAAGTCACCATTTCTAGGGTCTCAGAAGGAAGCACCATCCCAGATTAAACACTAACCAAATATTCAGTTATTTTAAATTATGTTTGAAAATGGAGTAATTCATAAAAAGGCTGAAGGTTGCACATAATAATTGCAGGAGGGCTCTTTCTTCTCGCCTTGTCCCAGGAAGATGGGATGATACAATGCTGTTCCTGCTAATAAAACTGAACCCATACAGAATCTGGAATCAGAAATGTGGTGAGGTTTTACAAGCTTCTACTGTCTCTTTGGTGTATTTGATTAAATCAATGCAGTCTGTACTAAAACCAAGAAGTTTTTGCCATACAGAACCAGCTAAAACATCAGAGACAACATTTCAACAACTTAAAATGAATTCTTTCTACAACAAAACATGGAAAAGAAATACAGGGGAAGGGAGACTCAAACAACCTTTACCAAAATCAAAGTTGCAGAATCTTTTAAGAAACTGAAGCCTCAGTTCCTCTGAAGCTGAGTGCACATAAAGCACAGTTGAGGGATTACACATTGTACATTTGTAGTTAGAGTAATTTCTCAGGAGAATAATTTCCTTTGGGAAGGAGGGTCAAGGTGCAAAAGAGGTGAATAACAGCCTGCCCCTGTCTTCAGGAGACTTAAAAGCTAAAGGGCACCTTACAAAAGGCCTCTAAGAAGTAGTATAAGGAACAGTAGTAGATTATAATCTTGGAGGTTTTAGGAACAAAAGTGGTCTTTCAGAGACCGTGTTGGGCAAGCCAAACTAAAAACCTTTAATCAGAAAGCCTGTATCACACTGAAATGTGTATGGGAATTCCACAGGTCTACTGAAAGAAAGAAAATAGATAAAATATACATTCTCTGTGGCTAAAAACACATTTGAAAAAAATAACACTGTAAGAGTGCAAGAAAAACATCACTATGTATTCAAAATTCAAATCTTCCCAAAAGATTTTATAACAGTCTAACACTGTATTTGTCTTTGCTGCTCAAGACCACCTTGGCATTTATCTTCTGGGTGCTAAATATTGTCTCTCCTCACAACGTGGTGCATTGATGAGATCAAATTCCTGATGACCTTATGAGCTGCACCCCTTGCTCCCCCCTGATGCCTCAAGTGCCACCAAAGCTTTGTCTAAACAACCCCAATTTAGGGGTTATGGTAACACCATGTTTTTAACTCTGAAGCAGCAGGAACATATGAATATATTTGAATAGTTATTTCAGGATTCTCAAGGCTAGGTGCAATACCTGATTTGTCCCAGTTTAACCTGGCTCACATGCTCAGGTTGCTGCAGTACCTCTGGCGGCAGCTGAGCAGGCACGGGGTAGTCATGCTGCTTCCAGCATCCAATCTTGGTGCCTGAATCAGATCCTGAAAGCTTTACTTGATGTATCCATGGCTCCTAACTCTGTGGCCAAGGTTATGTACCTCGAGTCAGTGAAAGCAAGCCCTCCTTTGTTCCTCAGAGTGCCTCAGCTGCTCTCAAGTCAAGCACTCCCTGCACGTGGTGAAAGGGATTTCTTTCTGTGTGTGGTTTTGATTCTGCAGTCAAGAGAATTTCTTTCATTTCCTCCCTATTCAGCTGTTACCAGGCAAGAAGGAATACTTGACACAGGCTGAAAGCTTTTTATTTGAATTCTTGTGTAACCTTCTCTTTTATCAATTTGTCATTTTGCTGATATGCCTCTCATGCACCAAGACATTTATTAGAATCATTATCAGAGAGCTCTCAGATTACTTTGTTGTCATGACAAACTGAGTTGTGCTATGCCCAGCTTGATGGATGGGCTGGATATTTTTATACTCTTCTGTAAGACAGAGCCTAGTGCTTTTGACACTCATAGTCCTTCCTTGATATGTAAAATGAAGGCCAAGCACGAGTGCATTGTAGGAAACAGTAACTTCATAGGCATCAAAGAAAAGCACCAGAACTGAAGTGTAAACTACTGAACACAGATCTAAACCTGAGGGGTTTTAAACAACTCATCAGTTTGTGTCAGAAGAAATTGCCCTTAAATTTAGCTGCCCAATAGCTTGATATTCAGTCCCTGCAAAGCAAGATACATCTCATCTTAACATGTGTGTAAGACTGTAGAGAGAACCCAAATGGCAACTTAAACTTCACACCAAGGCTTAGCTTCATCCTGCTAAAGGTAAGATCAACAGCTGAGCAAGTCCCCTAAAGTCCCTTTACACTCCATGAAGGTTTTATTAACACACACAATAGACCTGAGCAATAAATCCATGTCCTCCTCAATCAGAAACCTGTTTTTATTGCTGCAGGTGAACCTCACACACACTCCACACTGATGGCTCACCTATGCTGAGCCTTGTATGGAGTGATGGAAGAGCCAGGGACTTGTGAGAGCCAAGGATTTGTCCACTTCCTTCTTTACTTCTTTCACCTGCCTGTTCCATCAGAGAGCAGCCCTGAGTAGCCAGCTCAGCCTCCTGCTCTGCAGAGAGAGCATAAAGGGCAAGAAGTTATCTTTTTTCCTCCAGTTTTCAGGGGAGCATAAAGAATATCTTTTACACACAAAGGGAAACTTTTAATTCCCCTTCTTATTCCCAATTAATTATTTTTTAGCTCAAAGGAAACATTCTCTCATTGCTTCTGTTTTTCTTGTCTTTGTGGGACTGCTAGGAATATCTGGGCATGAGCAGTGACTCTATGTTTTTTTCACATTATCTTAGTCTTTCTGGGGCTCTTTTCATACCTCTATAAAGCTGTGAACCAGTGGGCATCTACAGGATTTATGTCTTTGCCAACGTTTCATTGGTTTAGGAGCTATTCTGATCATAAGTCTGCACATTTAAATTACAAAGCTGTTGGGCCAAATTCTGTAAAAGACAGGTGATAAAATAAATTTTGTGCTTCAGGGTCATTATTGCTGTCTGTAAAGTTATAGCCAGCATTGGACAGACATCAGTGTCTACTTTCAGTTTCCACCCAAGGCCCTCTAATGCTGCTCTGCAGATGCTGTGGAAGCAGTCAGTGAGCACAAGCTGACTAGCAGCTGTCACTCTACCATGTTTCCCTTTTCCAGACATGATTTTGTCATGCTGGACTAAAAAAAAAAAATCCCTCCTGATATACCCAAGAGTTCATCAGAATTTGGTTTTGCTGGATCCAAATGCAGAATATGAGCCTGGAAAAGCTCAGCAAGGACTTGTGGGGAAGAGTGATACAAGCAGAAACCTGTCCTAACAAGTTTTTGTCTGGCAGCTGCAGAGTAAGAGCTGGCACAAACAGAAAACAACCCTAAAACTCATGATACCTTACTGCTCTCCACAAACCTTCCCCATTCCTCACACACCTGTCCCTGTTTTAAAAGTAGAGTTTCATAGGAACTGTTTCCCAAGCTAAAGTAATCCTTAATTCAAAATAAAATAGTCAAATATTGCCACCAAAATTTGCCAAGCCTTTGCTCATGCTTATGCCAAAATACTGTTACAATAAATGTGGAGTATCTCATCTCCCTTTCCCTTCCTTGTTTCTTCTCGTTAGCTCCCCTGTGCTTTGGGACAAGGTCTTGATATTTAAAATGTTCATGTGTGTGGTACAGAGCAAATAAACCTAATGAGCACAACATCTATTGAATAGCTACCATCCACTGACTGCATCTATTATTTGGTATAAAATATGGACACTTTCTCTGGTGCACCAAAAATTATCCAACTTTCACCTCTTCCCTATATTTTTATACATTAACCATGCATGTAAGTTTTGTGTGACTTTTTTCCCCATGTGATATGCAAACTCTAGACATTTAAACCTGAAACATGTTGTTGTTCTCAAATACAGTTTAACATAAATAAATGTGACCTTCACTGGTTTTTGATTGTTTGTTTGTTTGTTTTTCCCAGAGTCATGAATATCTGCAAACATAAAAGTGATATTACAAATGATCAAGGAAGAATGCAGACACATACACATATTTTATAATTTTGGGACAATACACCAAAGAAAATGATCCCCCTTGTACATAACTCCAGGCAATTCAAGTCTCCTTTAAATTGTGGCAAACAACAGGGGGTTTTTGCAGCTATTATTGAGTGTAAACTATTTAAATAGCACAATGTTTGATAAGCATCAGCCCATTGATTTATTCTTACAGATAAACTCAGTGCAGCTAATGCATCAGACATTCCTGAAATATGGAGGAACTCAGCATTTACTGATGAGCTGAGTCCATTAATCTTAAATAAATTGCAGTGTATCAAATGCATAGAGAAAATTAATCAAGGTATATTTATGGTGTATGAAGAGCTCATAGTGACACTCCACAGTGACTATTCATAAATACATTTTTAATTTAACTTAGAGAAGTTATGGGGGTGAAGTCACTATAAAGAAATTATTGCAAACTTTTTTATTATATATAATTACCATATAATATTATTTACAATTTGAGCACCAAGGGACTCTGGCATGATTCACAATACTGGGTCAAAGATGAACATGTAAAATGCAGTCTCAGTCCTAAAGAGTTTACCAATGACTATGGTAAAACATTAAAACTTTTCTTTTCAGTCCTCAATAGATACAGGAAATAAGGTTAACATGTAGAAGATGCTTTAATTAATCTAAATTAGAGCCCATTTCCAGGGAAAAAAAGTAGTATCCATCACTAGAATTATTTCTACAGTCAATAGATGATACATGGCAGATTTGAGCCTCAAAGAGCTTTACCAACCTTAGATAATAAACCTCTTATCATCATAAAGTCTCTTTCAGGAAGGTGAATATTTGTTCTACTCATTACTTAAGGAAATAAATTTTAAAAAAGAGTTGTGGAGGAGGAAATATCACAAGAAATCACAATTAAAAAAAAAGGTGACTATTAACTCTACATTAACTACCACGTTATGCCTGACAAAATCAAGACACAAATCTAATTTAGTGAGATTTAAATTTGCAATCCACCAACTACCCTTTAACATCAGATTTATGAGAAAGGGCCAGAAGGTTTTTCTGGTTTAGTTTGGTCATTGTTCTGTTTTCTTTCTGCTATGTGACTTGATCTAATAAGATATATTATCTCTCCTTGCAAAATTAATGTCCCTTATTCAGTGGCTCCTTCCAGCCCTTTACAAGAGAGTTTGGTCTTAGCTTGCCCCAGTTATAGAAGTCCCTCACTAGAAAAATAAAATGGTAATATGTGCAGACTGAGGTAAGGGACTAAAACTGCAAGCAGAATATAAATCATTCCATTAATTCTGTTTTCCAGCACAGTGGAGGAAAAATAAAAATAATAATAATTAAAAAGAAGAAGTAAACATAAAAGGGTCAGATACATTGCAAACCAGATACATTTTCTATTCATTACAAGCTGCATGATTTAGAGAAATATCAGCCATTTTTGCACTTCCTTTTGGAATGATCCTCTCTTCATTCATCACTTGACAAAGCTTCTGTTCTTTTGCAGTTTCCAAAGTTATGTATCCATTAGTTTTTGATTTGTAGTTTGGTATTTTGCAACAAAGATCAAACAAAGGTTTGCCAAGCATGTTTTTTAAAATCCATTATACTTATCCTAGATTTCAGTTTCCCTGGTCTGGAGAAATTCCACTGGTTTAAGTCATATTTCATCTATAAGTTTACTACATCTCGAACACAGACTGAATTTTCTTAAGCTTTGTATGATGAAATTAAGGAAATTGATATGAATGAAATTCAGCTGGCCAAGGTCTTGAGGAGGATTTTTTTCATCTTTGTTTTCAAGTCATTAAATGTTTACCCATCTCTAAATCTGATAGAGAAACACCTCCCATAGCATCGTGATCTGTTTGTTGAGATTAAGAGGTTTTGAGGACATCCATCTCCTTCCCATCCTCCAGATCCTTGAGGATCAAACTCATCCCTCTCCCTCTTATTTTAAAGCCCAAGGGATTTCCTTGGCTCCATTCAGTGGAACAAATTCAAGATGTTTCTCTCTCTGACTGCAGAAAAAGCTTCTCCTACAAATGTGGATGAGAAATCTCATTTAAAAATATCCCTTCTCTAATCTGCCCATGTAACTGCACTAAAATTCAGAAACATTTAATGTTTTCTTCCAGGTCATGAACCAAGTATTTGGCTGAGCCAACAAGTGCAACTATTTAAATTTCTTAGTTTTCTACTTTGAAAAACGCCCATAGTTTTTGTGGTTTGGGTTTTGTTTTTTTTTCTCTTTCCTCCTTATTCAGTATTGTACTTCAGCTACAGACCTTCTTCTTGGCATCTGTTTTGGGAAATATTATCAGGACTCAGAGTTCTAGAAAAAGTGCCCTAATACTGTTTTTCACAGTGCTTCAGATTTAATAAGGCATGATCCACTTTCAAAAAATACTGCATTTTGTCAGTCTGATTTTGTAAGAAATGAATCTCTCTACTTCAAGAATTTGTTAATGAGAAACGTTAAGTTTGATGAAAATATGGAAATTATTTGAAAATGCAAAGTCAGTTTTTTGAGACATCAATAGCCTACATTGTGCTGGCTAATTTAAAATAATTAATGTAGCTATTACCTAAAAAATCCTATAAAAATTCCCCTGAAGGTAAATAAGTGCTTTCAAGACATTAATTTCCCCGAGTTTTCCTTTTTTAAGAGTCTAGCAAAATCTAGTACAGTAGATATAGAAAAGGAATTATGTTTCATTTGGCACATAAAAAATTAAATTGCTTTGGGTTCTTGAGTCCTCAACTTCCATTTATTCAAACTGGCATGTCTGCCACTGAGGAATGATTTTGAAAGACTACATTGGTCACCTTGTGGTTTGGCCAGGAAACTGTTTGTGAAAAACCAAGTAGCAAATGCAATTTTTTTACTTTTCTGAGGCTCTATATTTCACAAGGAAAAGACTTCAAGGGTTTTGACATCCTCACTTTCACTGGAGCTGAATGGAAAATGAAGTGCAGGAGAACATCTTGAGTGTTCAAAATGAAGGTGCACCTGAGGGAGGAATATATTCCCCTTGCTGTGCAGTGGTACAGGAGGCAGTGCAGGTTTAACATGGATTTTCCTTCATTAGGGTGACACCAACACCTGCCTTCCACTGAGTCAGCTGGGAAAGATCATGGGATCCATCTCTCCACTCTGCTGAGGAATTCTGCTGCAAGCCAAACCTCATTGCTGCAGGGTGAAGATTAAAGATTACACAGATTAAAGCATAGATGTCTGGATTTAGCATAAACATTGAGGATTTACATGTAAAAAGGTTGCTCTTAACAAACTGCTGCCAGGTTGCCACATGCTCCCAATAATGAATTGTTCTCATTACCTTTCCTCACCAGAAATGGACAAACCTTACCCATCACTCCCTGGAAAGCCTCATGCCACACTTGTTTTGGTGCTGGATTTATTTCAATAAATAAATCCCTTCATCTGCTCATCAGTTGAGGTACCTTTAACTCACAGGCCTTACTGCAGCCTGGGGATTTTAGATACATTTTGTGTATCTAATGATTTCAGGCTTCACAAGCAAATTGCAAGGAAGAAGGCAGAAGCAGTAATTCAGAAAGCATAGCTGAGACGATGCTTTTTCTTCCGAGAAAAGTAAAATCACTTTAAAAAATTCAGTCTTATAAACAACAGAATTACTCATGAAGGTGTATTGGATCTGGTAAATTGATTTTACTGGGGAAAAAAGTGTGAAAATATTGAGTTTTTGAAAGTAGCAGTTAACTTTTTCTGAGATAAAACTCTCAGTTTTATAAATGCTGAAACAAAACTTTTCACATCAGAAATGCTGAAATGTTTTACATTGACATTTCCAGAACAAGCCTTCTGAATTCCCAGTTTGCCCTGGAATTTTTTCCTTAAAAATAAATGCCTAATTTTATTTGCTTAAATTATAGGAACTCAAGAAAGAGGTTAAAGAAGGATGAATCATGAAAAGAGATAGATCATTTCACATTGAACAGCTTAGATGAAGAAAACCATTAGTTGTTTAATGCTGGGCTATTTTACAGCCTTAGACTCATAAAACAAGCTCTGCATCCTATGTGGGATAATAAAGCAACCTTATCTGAGGGTTTTTTTCTGAAAAAATAGAGGTTTCCAGTTTCATTGCATCCTGGAACTTGCAAACATTGACAAGAAGAATGGAAATGTCATAGATACCAATAATTTATGTCTCCTCAAATACCCCAGCAGTATGAAAGGACAAGCACAGATATTTTTCAGAGAGGAATATGCTGCTGGGCATCTTTCTCAGCAGAAGTTCACCTGTGGAGCAGGAGAGCAGAAAGGGAAATTGGTCAAAGCAAATGACCCAGCACAACTTCTCCTGGGGCACTCTGGGCTGCTGAGTTCAAGAGCAGCCTACATGTGCTGTTAGAGGAGGGTAAGGGCAGCATTGAGACCACTGGCTCTTCTCTGGAAAATGTTTGATAGTGTTCACGCGGAATTATCTGTCCCAGGGAAAGGTTTAAAAGCTGCTAGAGGAGTAACAGCAGCAGGAGCTTAAATGCCAATAGTCAGACTGGCCCAGCATTACATTTGCTATCATACAGAGCTTGTTTGGATATTAGAGGTTGCTAGAAATGAGAGGAAGCAGTGAGGACTGTTGAGCAAAGGATATTTAAAAGGGAGGTAAACACTATGTTTTTCAAACATTGGTTAATAGATAAACTCAGTGTATTTAGGGTGTACAATATGTTCAGGGCTCTCTCAGAAATCTCATAGTCCAGCTGATGGAAGCGTGAAAAAAAAATATTGTGCAAAAGGAAAAGAAACTTTATCTTTTCCAAAAGTGTATCTGGAATTCTGGAGACTGAGATGGAAAGAGGTCTGAGAATGCTCAAGGCCTCTCATGCACAAAGGGGTGAGCCCCACATGGCCCTGGCAGGAGGTGCACAGAGGATGGCAGTAGGAGATGCTTACATAAATGTTACCTGGTAAAGCTCACGTTTGGTGAGTCAGATGCTGTTGGAGGATTCAGAGAGGTTATCCACGTGTTGCTGCTGCTCTTAGTACTGACCATCAGCCTAAGCTTCCCTCCTTAAAATCCCTATATAACTGTCACACTAACCACAACTCTCATCACCTGGTGCTGCTCTGCAGTTGTTGGCTGGTGTGGGTGTTGCTGCAGGAGTCATTCTCTTTCATTAGCATCTTCACAGATTTCTCTTGATCACCTCACATCTCCTGTGCCTTTCCTGGCCCTTGTCTTTCCTTGCCTGCTGCCACTGAGGTGGCAGAAGCACCTTAGATGTATTTCCCATGCCCTGTGAAGTGTCAGCTTCCCCCACAAACAACTTACACCTCCTTGGGTGACAAAATATTTAGGGCAATGTGACTATGGACAAAAGCAAGTTTTACTCAACTCCTAAAATAAATTGCCTGCATTTTGTATTTCAGCTTGTTCTAGAGGCACCAGTCTGCCCTAATGGGATGGGATAAATTGCTGCCCTAATATAATTTCCTCACTGCTTGCCTTTTGCTTCGAGCATGAGATCCTCTCCTCTTTGTTAATTGTTTTCTAACCTGAATTTTGTATAACAAGTAAATCCTGTTAGAACATCTCCTCATTCTCCCCACAATGCAGAAATACAGCTATTCAAGTCTGTTCCAATACCACTGTAATAATTGATCCAACAAGTTCAAAGTCTGGCTTTTCTTTTTTCTTAAGCAGATATGCTCAGTGTAATGAAATATCTTGTTCTGTAATAACCAGCTGTTATCTTGGTCTTCCTCCCAGTAGAGTTGTTTCTAATACCAACAAGGGATTTTCCACCAGCTTAATTATTTGATCTCATGATTCTGAAAGTGTTTGGAAGAAAAGCAGAGGGGAAAGTAAGCTGGTGTGTTTATTTTAATGGAAGAAGGAATGTTTTGGAAAACCAAGCTCTGGTGATTTTCTAATTCATTTAATTTTCTGGATGATAGGGTCTCCTTAATTTGACCATCTGTTTATTAGTGTTTGAATATGGATGAAGATGGGAAGGATATGCCTTCTCACACAAGGAAATGGAAGTGTGCAGAACCTCTGATGGAAACTTAAGTGACATCCTGAAAAAAAAAAGCAAACAAACCCAAAAGCAAAAAACCCCACGACACACTTAGCTTTGTTTATTGTCTTTTCTGCAAGCTCTAGACTTTATTCAATCATGCATTATATTCATGTCCCACCCTGTAAACAACCTCAGGTTCTTCTCTGGAACTAAAAAATGTGATTTCCTGCTCTAATTCTTTAGTTGTAGACAGCTGAGTGCCAGTGCTTTGCCACCAGAACCCTGAGCTGTCCTTTGCAACCTTGGTTGAGCACAAAGGCTGCAGGACACCCCAGCTTGGGTACCTGCAGAGTGTGAGCTCTGCTTGAGTTTCCTCCTGTGGGCCAAGACTAATTTCTCACTCAGGAAGGAGAATGTGTCCCTTCTCTTAAATTCTGTAGTTTTGGACCAAGTTAGTTATCACCAAGTGCTCATATCAATCTGAAAATAGGTTAAAGGACAGCAGGAAGACTTTATATCCACACCACGTATGTGACCCTTAAGTGCTTCCTTTCTCCATTTGTTACAGGTGGAGCTTAGAGAACACTCTTAGAACAAATACCTCATCCAAATCATGGCTAAATTTAGGAGGAAAAGCTCAGAGACATCTACCATACATCACATCAGTAATACTGAAACCAATCTGGTTAAATCTGGTTTAATTGTGTTGCTTAGATCCTAACACTTTTTTCCTTTCTATAGTTTCATGTTGTACCTCATCAACCAAACAGCAAATGTGAGTCTGGGAAGCCTCAAGGAAATCAGTCCAATCCTGCCAGCACATTTTAAATTAATGTCAGATCCAGTATTGTGAATCAAAACACCATTAAATTTAAAGCAGCTCTTTTAGGTAAGAAGAATAGAAAGGTGCCTCAGTGTCTCCTGTCTCAGATTTTTCCCAGCTCAATCAAGAAGGAAAAGCATAATTAAACACATAATTGATGATGGACACTCTAGTTCAGTTCTTCAACAGGAGCCAAGAGCACAAAACTTATATTTTAAAATACAGCCTAATTTTATGTGATGTAGTAACAAAGACTTGCTGGAGAACATCCAAGATTATTTTAGCCTCACATTTTTATAATTAATTTAAAACAATTAAGGATTCAAGATATTCTAAGACATCACAAGAAACTTCCAAGCTTTAATTTTATTCATTAGGTTGTTTTGTAGGGAATTGGGAAGGCCTTTATATAAAAATTAGCTCCCAAGACAAAACAGCTGAGCTATTCTTCCCTCTATGCATTCTGCCTTTCGTGCTTGCATTGTGTATCCACAGCGATTCTCAAACAGCAGTTGCTCACCAATTGCAAATATTCTGAGATCAGTTTTGAGGGCAATAAATCTTTCCCACCATGAAAAAAGGTCTTTCAGTGCTAGCCACCTGCTCCCCATAAAAGAAAAACCTGCTACTGCGAGGCAGCAGTGGATTCTGTGGAAAGTGAATCATTTGATTTTCTAGTAAATATACAAACAGGAGTTGTAATTATATTGGGGTTTACAGGTTGTACCTACACAGATGTTTGGTATCCAGCTGCAGCACACAGAGGATCAACCTGTCACAAAGCTTTACTGAACATTAGAGGTGTGAGGCTGTCCTCACTGAGCATCCCCCTGTGCAAAATATACAGCAACAGAGTGTGCCAAACAACACAGAAAACGCCCCCCAAAAATGCAAAATAGCATGATATATCCAAATTACAGCCTGGCTTCCAAAGGAAGCACGAGCTCAAACTGCAGCTCAGCAGGTGAGCATCTGCTTTGGTGCTCAACTCATGGATGTTCACAATCATCTGAGCTCAAAGATGCATCAAACCCCCAAAAATATGTCCTGGAAACAATCAGCTTTTGCATTAAACTGGTTTTCTGATGAATGAGAGATGAGATAATGTCAAAATGCCTTTAAATAAATCCCTGTCTCTGAGTAGCTACGGGCAAAGGTTGCAAAATTAGCTGGATAATTAAATTGCAGAAATAGACAGTCATATTTCTGTCATTTTAATGAAAATAAAATGGTTGATAGGAACTATTCTTCAGAAAATTAAATAAAACAAATGTTAACCTAATACATAGACAACACAGATATATTAGATTAATAATTTAGCCATTTTAATGAATTTAGAAATGGTAATTACGTAATCTTGCAGTTGGAGAAAATGGTCGAATAGGTAAAACAATTTTGTTCCAACATTTTTTTAGTTTTATTAATACTTATAATTATGAAATTTCTGTAAAGGGAAGAAAATTTAACACTTCTATAAAAGATTTTTTATCCATTACTTGAACTATGTTTGTTAATTTACTTCAATTCTCAATATTATGAGTACATGGATCCCCCATAAAAAAGTGCTTAGTTCTAATCTCACAGATATTGAACTGCTCACAGTTTACTCAAATCTTAATGATTTAAGAGCAAAGCTTTCTTGTATTTTCTTAGATCCAGCTAGTCATAGGGGCTTAGATAAAAATGACAGAGAGAGAGAGAAAAAATCAAAGGAGAACTTAAAAGCTTTATTTAGAGCTTATTTAACATTGAAAATTCAGAATATGAAGTATTGAACCAGCTGCAGTCATTTAATATATTTCCAGCCTGTTACTCTTCCAGGAGCTCTTCATTTCCTTTCTACCTTTCTGGAAATTTTGGCAATCCTGAAGAGAATTTTAATTTCCACATTGTGTATTTGGAACCTCTGATTTTCTTTTCAGAGCCTATGAAAAGGTGGCAATTCCTGCACGTCAGATATGAAGGCAAACTGTCACCAAATAGATATTTTCTGCCATAAGGTCCAGTAACATTTAATAAAATTGAAAGCACTCAGCAGATAAGTCCTCTCATGTCTGCATTCCTGCCTGAAGTCAGAGGGATGGACATGGTCCCAGAGCAGCACACAAATGTTTATGCAAATAAGTACAAAACAGAGCATGATAAAAGCTAATAGGAAGTAAATTAACTTTATCCCAGTCAAAATCAGTACAGCCATGTAAAGGGAATTTGGAATGGTAATGGAAAATGTTATAATAATGAGAAAATGTTCAGTATCTGTGGTCTTTTTTTTTTTTTTTTTTTTACACATTCTAACTATGATTCCCTGGTGCTGTCACTTGCAGACTATGAGCAAGCATCAGATCTCTCTGGTCAGTGGCAGCTCCAAATCTGCTCTCTGGAATGATGTCTGAATGAGTTCAGTAATTAGGCACTACTCTTTCTTATGTTTTCAATGTGCTTATATTTGGAATTGGTTTTTTTAAAAGATTGAATGAGGAATTGGAGGAAAAGGAGGGAAGGTTGTCACTGTTGGCCACATGGAATAGAAACATCCCTGTTCTCTCTTGCCAGTTTCTGGTTTGTACCCTCAAAGATGAAGTTATTCAAACGTTCTCCCTTTCAATTGTGTTGATAAATATAAATGATAAAGTACTACACAAAATTATCTATCCTGCTATGTTGGAGTTTAGGGAAGTTTGAGAATTTATTTTGGTTTTTTGGGAGTCTCTTTTTCCCCAAAGCTCCTCAAACAGCTTGGCCTGTGACCTAAGCTTGTAGAAGAAGCTCTCTTCACTTCTGAGAAAACTTAAATGCACCAGAGAAATAAAGAGATTTTTGTTTAGTGTATCATAGAGTGTGTAGTTGTGGTTTTTGGATTTTACTCTATATACTATATAAAGGCAACATAGAAGTTTCAAAGTGTAAGCTTTTTCTTCTTTTCTTTTTTCCTTTTCTTTTCCTTCATTTTTTTTTGACACAAGTTCTTGTGGTTTGTTAATTAGTGAGAAGAATTTAGTGTAAAAGAGACATATCAATGAAATTGATATTTACTAGATTTGAAAACAAAATAGAATACGTTAAACTTCTTAACTGGCTGAAAATAGATATAAAAGCTACCTGCTTTTAGTAGCTATTGCATTTTAGCTTTGTGTTCTTGAAAGACACAACACAGCTTGTGCTTCTGACACATTGATAAAAAAAATAAACAAACTTTGAAACAGCAAAAAGAAGCTTTATTTCATTTTTTTTTCAAGATATGAGACATTGAAATAAAACACACAGCTAGGCTAAGAACCAGCCAAGTCCCCAGCACCTCAATCTGCTGTTAAGATTATGAATTTGGAGTGTCTGCCCCACAGGAGGCAGTGCTGCCTGGAGGATGGAGCACTCTCCAGGCTGTAACTCACTTGGGTCCCTCTCCCAGTGGTTTCACTGGGTCACCTTAGGTAAGAACACCCCATTTTTGTAACCATAATATGTAAAATGAGACACCAACACCTCTCCTACTTCATGGATTTGGAGCACTGTACAAATTCCTGAATAAATGATATTTCCTGGTCACTGAGGACTCATCAGTTCTGTGGGATATTATCCAGGGAAAGGCCACTGCCACCTGTCTTGCTCTCAGGCATATTTATATCCTTGTTGGCCATCAGGGGGATGAGCTTTCAGGAGCTTATGGAGGTATAAGTGTTTTCCTCCTTTCACTCCAACACTGGATGATTCATTCTGCTATGTAAATTAGCCATTGTGAGAATTCTTTAATCTTGAGCACTTGCCCTAGATTTTTATTTCTAAAACCAGCTCTGCACTGACATGAAGAGACTCTTTCATCCAAATTCCTCTTCTGTGGGCAAAGTTTGTGTGCCCAACGAGCAGGAGAAGTAGGGCAATCTGAAATAGCCTGTTTCACCCACTAAATCAGTATTTTTAGTAAACCAATATTTTTTTTTAATACAGCATCATGAGGACAGACGTTGATTCTTTTGTGTCATAAAATACCTTCCCCTAACCTCTCCCTTCTTCCAGGGCTCAGCTTCACTCCTGAGTTCTCTCCTCCTGCCCTCCAGCAGCACAAGGAGGGCAGGGATTGGGGGCTGTGGTCAGTCCATCACTCTTTCTCTTTGCTGCTGCTCCTTCACCCTCAGAAGAGGATTCCTCACACTCTTCCTCTGCTCCAGCACAGGATCCATCCCACAGGAGACAGTTCTCATAGTCTGGAGTCAGGAGAACCATGCAGCTTTCTGCCTCAGCTCCCATTTTATTTCTATTTCTCCTCTGACAACACACCTTGTTGCCTTGTTTGCCTTTCTAATCTTGATTTTTGGTGTTATATTCTTCATTATTTATCTTTGGGTTAAGTTTTTTGACACTTAATGAGATAACTATTCTAGATAAATAAGAGAACAAAAATAGGTTTTTTTCTCTCTGAATGTCCACGTAGCTTTCACCATGTAGCTGAGAAGTGAAATACGACAGCAGATAGATACCATGACCCAATAACACATAACAATTTAGAAAATGTAAATGGATATAAAATCACTCTCCACAGAAGTAACCCCCAATTAGTAATTACAGCAAGTGTCATTCTCTTAAGAAAAATAGACACTTCATTTGCAGAGAGGAGCAACAAATTGTGGGAATGTGGATTATGCATTTATATCCTTAATTTAATCTCTTGGACATTTCCAATTGGACTTTATTGATTTATTA
>VZTN01023752.1:27908-166437 GCA_013400515.1 Erpornis zantholeuca
ACTCCTGGTCAAGTCTGGCTTTGCAAGAGGTTCTGCTGGAGACTGGAGAGCATCCCTTGGTGGTTCTGTCACTGTTTTCCAGGAGTATAGCTAACCTGAACTCAGCAGATCTAAGGGAGAACATACTGATTATGGAACTATTTTTGGTCCCTTGGGACAAGTCAGTGCAATCTAAATGCTGTTCAAATTACTCTAAATACTTCCGTGTCTGATGGTACATGTATTTATTAATTCCCAAGCATCCTCATCATCATCTTTCTTATCACCTGGTCTATTTCTAGGTAGATTAAATGACTTCTTGATACCCAAGGATCCTTCAAGTAGGTGAAAGTAACCCATAGACAGATCAGAAAATTTTGGGGTTAACTGAAACAAACATTTATGTGGCAAAGTCTGAAAGAAAAGTTGTCTCCCCTTACTCTCATGAAAATAAAGGGCGAGAAGAAAAATGGATGGCTATGACATAATTTTCCATAGCATTAATATTTCTCATTTTAATTTGCAGCGAAGTAAAACATCATCAGAGTTGTTGGAGCATTAATTCAGGGGTGTAAAGGTTTCAATGTTAGGCTTGAGATGCCGCAGTCATCCTGACCAGGCTGCAGCTGCCACTCCAGAGCAGCTTCTCTCATTGCTTTGTCCTATCTATCAGCCTAATATGAATATGTTCGATGTCCCAGGGCCTCTGAAATGGCACAAAACACCTATATTGAGACAAATTAATTGTTCCATTTATAATTAGGCTCCCTTGTTAATATTCTTTACATTTATCATATGTTGTTGTCTAGGGCAGGCTGTGCTCCCACCTCTCACTCCAGCATCCTGCACGACTCCCCTGGGAAATTCTAACTGCTCCCACCCTGAGGGCTTCTGACTTATGTTACTAACATGCCTTAGCTGTGTCGTTCTGAAGGTTTGCTGTCAATTCCCAGAAGGAATTCAGAAGATATTTTGCACTAATCCCAGAGTGCCTTGTGTTTTTACTCCTCACAGTCTGGAGATGAGAGCTCCATGTAAGAAAAACACAAACCACAAAACACAAACCCATCCCTGCTGTACTCCCACACTCCTTTTCCTACAAACTCTGGGTGGTGGGTTTATATTTTTCCTGCTGTTTTCTTCTCTTCCACAGTGGTCTGGTATCATGCTCATTAACACTGTATTTACTGAAATCACCAAAGGTAAGCTGATTTATGTCGTCCGAGGATTTAGCCCATCAGTTTTCCTAAACCATATTTCCAACATACTTTGAAAGCTTTAATCCTGCTAATCTTCTGAAAGGAGGATGAAAAAATGTTTCAATTTTCAAACAAAAAAAAAGTTCTTATTAATTCCTCGGTGAGGTTAAGTGATTTCTGGATTATAGCAACACCAATGAGATGAGAGGAATATCTATAAATACTCTTTCAATCAAAAATATTTATCATTGCAATTCTAAGACCACATTTCATATTTTCTGTGCTCTTGGTTTGTTTTTTCTCTTTTCTTTAAGCATAGCCTTCATACATTAAAACCTATGAAGGAGAAAATTCAATAAATTCAATACATACCTTAAAGCAATGGCTTCTGAAGAAAGATTTTAATATTGTGAGACCCTGTATGATGAACAGAACCAAAAGTTCTAACAGGAAACCGGCAGCCCAGCAGACCCCATCCCCATCTGGTCACAGGTTGCTGTTGGGGACACACAGAGGCTGTGCCTCAGACCATGTGAAAAAGCCTTTATTAAACAAAGCAGATTTTTTTAATAGACTTTTGGATGTTATCATTCATGTGACATAGTTATTGGCTACCAAATCACTGCAGTAGATTCATTGGCTGTTGTTAACTGCAATATATTGCCATTGCCTACCTATGGCATCAGCATTCAAGCATTCAGAAAAATACCAGGTGCAGATATGTTGCTGTTTTCCTCCTTCTGTTGTTTATCTTTCTTGCTTCTGTTGATACTGCATTTACATGGGTAAAAACTAATTTTTTTTCTTCTCCTGGGCTTTTTCATGGTCCTTCTCCAGCCAGAGTAACAGGCCTAAGCCATGATTTTACAAAGGAAACCAGGTTTTCATTCTATGAGGTTTTGCCTATATGCAATAGTCACATAAGGACTGTGTTTGTCTCTCATTCTGCATTTTCAGGCTGAGTTTGACCCACACAGATTTTTCTGCCAGGCTCTCCACATCTGTGTCTGAGCACCTTCCAGTGCATGGCTGAGATCTGTCAGGTTGGTTCTCCCATCCTCTCCCCAGGGTGAAAACTCTCCAGCAATTAAGAATTTCAGATGGGAATATATATATGTAATTCGACTTGCACTTTTCACTTGAAGCAAAAAGGAGTGAGGAATGCAGTGGTCTGTGATTTATCTGAGAATTTATTCCACATTCTTGTCAGGTTGCTAAGTGAGCCCAGTACAGACAGTGGCCCATGGTCAGATTAATTAATAGATACCTCCCTGCTCCGTCTCAAACCTCATAAAAGATGTTGCAATACATCTGTTGCCACCTGAAAACCTTAAGGGTCTCATTGCAAAGCACAGATTGACCACATGCAACCTCTCAGGAGCAGAGTTAGGCTCAAAATAATAGATATTTTCATTATCCTGCAGCTGCACAGAGCCTGTGATGTGCTGAGGTTTCTCACACCAGTGCTGTCCATGGGCATTTGTATTCTAACCCACATGAACCCTTCAAATAGAGGCAGTCTGGAAAGCCACATCAGATTTGCATTTTAATCACTTTATTTTCACACTTTTATATTTATATATATAGATATTTATATATTTAACAAATTGTGACAGTAAATGTATCAAAGTCATCTGAAGAAACAGAGTTTTTCTTTTTTTCCTTCTCTTTTTCCCGCCAGCCAGAAAAATGGAGTGGCAAATTCTGATTCCATGAATTCGTTTTTCAGCCTTATCGTACAATTTTGAAAAACAATTTGGAAAATCAATGTGAAAAGTTACTGTCGAAAATTCAAACTAAGGAGAAACAGCCATATCTTCATTTTTAAGAAAAAATAAAAAGTGAATAAGCAACTTACAAATGCTTTAAAAAAATAAAGAAGAAGAAAAGCAGTAGGGGAGTCATTCAGAAATATATTTTTGCTGTTTTGTTTTGTCAGTAAAATGACAAGTTTTCCCTTCACATTCTCTGCAGTCTCTGCAAGTTCCACATCCTTGTATTTCATTCACAGCCAGTGATTATGTTTACATGGTCTTAAAATGTCGTGACTGAAGTTGGAGCCAGTCATGCAGTTAATTTAAAAACTGACAGATTGTATAAACTTTATTAAACAAAAATAAGGTTTGCAACAGTAACGCAGAAGACTTTGTCGCTATGAGCAAGTTGTGCTGAAATACATAGGAATTTTATGTTCCATCAATTCTGTGTTTATTTCTCCAGAATTTTCTTTCTTTCTTTCCCTCCTTCCCTTTTTTTTCTCATAAATGATTAACACTAAAACCAAAACAAAAAAAAAGAGTTATAAAACAAGAACAAAGAAGCCTGGTTCAATCATTTTTTACTGCAAAGTTTCTTTTCCTCCAAAGGTTTTTACCCATATCTGCACATGATGTGCAAAATTATTGTTTTAATAGACTAGACCTCAGAATTTGAAGGTGAATTTGGCACTCAGGGCCATTTTAACTTCTCTTGCTGTTTCTCAGTTCCAGGATAGAGTAGCTTGGAGATTTTGGACACCAGGTTTCTAGTAATGACCCAGCCACTAAATTTTACCTCAGTTTAGATAAATCACTTATTTGAGGCTGATTTTCCCTTCTCTCTCTTCATCTTGGTCTTGTGCAATCCATTTGAGCTATTTTCCTATTTAGCAGTGCCTGCTTTGGAGCCCAGGAGTGAATGCTCACATCTGTGGACTCCACTCCCTTTCACACAGAGACTCTCACAAACCTTTTCTTCAACCTTTTGATTGCACCTCTGCTGTGCCAGTCCTCATCCTGCCCTCCAGTCAGATGGAACTGAATGCCCCAGTCCCAACATGGCTTTTTCTTTCATGCACACAAACATTTGGGTACTTTCAGGTATATAAATATAACCACACAGACATAAAACAGCATTTCAAACTGCATTTAGTAGGTATTTTAGACAGCATTTAGTATTTATCTCCCCTTGCCCAATATTAATATTCAGAATTAATAATGAGTTTAACATATTAAATATTATAGTTAATAATCTGGCCCCAACTAGGAGTGTAATGGGAAGGGGCATTAATGAAAATAAAATATAATGATATTCTGGTAGTACTCTGCAAGACACTGCATCATTTGGAGATGTGCTAAAGGGATGCCACCAGAATTCTTTCATTGTGAGTTAAATTCAGTTTCGCTAAGGGCTGTGGCAAAAGATCTTGCTCAGGGTGAGGGTGGAGGGCACACAGTTGGGCAGTCACCACACAAAAGCAATTGGTTATTATTAAATCACAAAGAATCACCCCAAATAGAACAGGGATTTTCTTTTTCTATTTTATTTTGAGATGGGCATTATTAGTATCCAACTACACAGAGAGATGTATTCCATGCCCCAGTTTGGAGAACACATTATGAGGAGAAAAAGAGGAGAAATTACATGGAAGAAGCTGCTAACAGCAAAGTGAACACAAAGTTGTTTGGACACACATCAGAATGTGGGTGCAAGCTTCTCTGAGCAAACCACAACCTCCCTAAAGTGCTGCTGCTAACACAATCCCCTTCTTATTGTTGCATGTTTTCCAAGCAATATACCACCATAATGCTCAGCATCATAAACATTTTTATTGCTCCAAGTCCTGGTGAAATCTATTACACCAAAGCCCTGTTTATTGTACTTGGACCTTGTGCATTATGGAATTGCTGCCTCTATTGGTCATAAAACAGCGTTCTGGTCACAGAATATATACCAGCAGCCATCTGAGCCTTAGTCTGCTGCACCTTCTTAGGCAGTATTACCACAATTTATCCTTACTCTGCAGAATTCTATTAAAATCAATAATGCAAGCACCTCACTCACCCAGCAGAGTGTGCCTCGTAAAGATTGCCTGCAAAAGCCTTCCATATATTACTCAGTAAGTTGCCTTTATGAAATATACATGCGACCAAATTGCAGACTTAATGTTTCATGTCTCTTTTATCTTCTTTCTGTAAAAAGCAGAGAGAACTGAAGCATACAAGCAGGCTTCCTGTTTACCTATCAAAAGCTGCAAATCCAGAGTATTTATAGGACTTCAAAGTAAAATGATAAATAGAAGTAAAAACTGATAAATAAGCTAAAAAGCCTATATGGGATAGGCCCAGTCTTCTCACTGCATGCTATTATCAAAAAACCTGATAGAAACTATGAAAAACATAGAAGAACTATGAAAAACTAAGAACTATGAAAAACAGCCAATGGAATCTACCTTTGGTGAGCAAACCAGAATTTAGGATGGAGGAGATTTTGGGAACTCATCCAGATCACCTACACGCATATTCACACATCCTTTAGAACAGAATATACCTTATTTATGCTAAAATTCCCACTTTTTTCCCCAGTCTTTGCTTAAAAATCACTGTTGATAGGGATATTCTCTCAGAAATCTATCCCCCTGCTTCATTACCCTTAAAGTTACAGAGGCTTTTCTTAGAGTTCAGCCTAAATATCCCCTGCTTTAATCTGAGCCTGCTCAAACTTGCACTCTGTGGAGCAGACACGGAGAATTTATGTCCTCCTGCTTCTCAGCAACCTCTTATGTACTGGAAGGTAATTACCACCTCTCCCTTTGGACTTCTCCGCCTCAGACTGAGAGAACCCAAATGTTCCAGGCAGGCAATGAGGCAATTAAGAATTCATGAAGCCAAGGAAGCTCTCAGCACAGGTGCTTGAAGATTTGGTTATGCTAATATTCAAAAAAAGGACAATTCTTTTGGAAAAAATTAGTAATGCGGTGTGAACGTGATTCCTAGACAATGATCACTGGTGCCAGAGCTTTGAAGGAACTGAGTGAAGCCTAAACAGATTGTTCCCGCTGTCATCTTGCAAATGAGGAGAATTTTTAGGGCAAACAAGTTCTGAAGAAGGAGAGGAAAGAATGGAAAACTCTGGGCTTTGGGTGTAGCTTCTCCTTAAGCTTTCCTCCACCCTGGGATTTTTCTCTCCAGAGCTGTGCTGTGAGCTCTCCTGGCAACACGAGCTCATGAGGACAGTTTACCCAACTCCCCATCCCTCAAATATTATAAATATTTCAGGTGCGTGGGAAGCCAAAAACGGGGACTTACCTGCTGAGCGGAGATACAAATTAAGACAAAAATCTACATTTGCAGGGCTTAGCAACGCATTTTCCTCCTCCCTAAACGCCCAGAATTTGGCTTCACATCCTTGAGCACCATCTACTGGCTTTCCCTCTGCCGACTTCATGCATCTGAGCCACCAGACCTCGCATTTGTCCCACCAGCACATTGCAGGAGCTCGGGGTGGAGGATAACAGCCAGCTTGAGACCAGCCCATAAGTTGGACTCCGCTTCTATAAAATGTTTGTCAAACGATTTTGAGTAATTAACAATTTCATAATAATCAAAGTCTGTGTCTGGACAATTTTCAAAGAGATAATAAGGCTTAACTGAGCCAGTAAATTATTTGCTGTGAACAGTTCAACCAGCTGTACACTGTGCATTGCAGATTCCATCCTTTCTGTTTCCTCAACTCAAGCAACAGTTCTTATGTTAAAATGATGAAATAAAGCCTACATCCCCAAAAATAATAATTAAGCACTAGGGAGCAGTAAACAAGCACAATAAAGTTATTAGCAAACAGTTAGTTTCTAGCACAGTAAGAAAAGGGTGTTGCTCAATTTTCAAGTCTTTTTCAAAATTTGCTTTCCTTGGAGGGTTTCCAGATTCTCTGTGTTTTTCTCCCAGATAATCACTGACAAGCAGAGACCGTGTCTTATTTTACTCATCCTGTTGTACAGAATCCACAAGTAAAGCATTTTACAGGAATTCCATGGATGAAGATCCACAATAGAAACATGCAGAGTGAAACAGTTCAAGGAGCTCTGAGGGTTTTACACCAGGGTGTCTCTTCTCATTGTGCCACAATCGCACAGGGATTTCACATGTCCAATCTTCCATTCCCATTTGTGACCCTGCAGAGTTCAGAGTGAAACCCATTGCAGCAGCAGAGCAAGATTTTCAAACGAGATGGAAATGCAAGCCAGAAATAGCATCTTTGAATTTTGTCTGTAGTGACACTTCCATGTTCCTAATCTACAGCCTAGATTCAGATGTAAATTGTGCATTTTCTGTGCTGCAAAGCACTTCAAGTTATTCTTCAGCCCTCACTAATTTCTAGAGCTTAAATTGACTTCCAAATCAAAGATGTGAGGGAGGAAAAACGACCACAAAACACTCATATCTGTCATTTTCATACCTTAGGAAAGGGAAATTACCATAAGATATATGAATAAAGTTAAGCAATCTATCCATTTCAAAAACATGGTTTGGCAGCTTGACTCATGAAACTTGCACAAAACTGATTATTCTTATTTTTACCCAGCCCTGTTCAGGCAGACGCTTTGTCAAGCTACGTGCACAACGTAGAGAAACACTGAATTAATTTTTCTGTGATAAAATTAAACACACAGCCATAATGGAAAGTTAGTGGGTTTAAGTGTTTGTCAGAACTTGAGTGCTGGACTGTTCAACATGGAATGAATTAGAATTGAGATATGTATAGAGAGATATATATAGTCAAAGCTCAATTTTCACCCCACTTTCATTGAAGAAATATTAGCAGAGGGCGGCAGACTGTCTATACAGAATCATAAAGAATGGAAAATGCCTCCGAGATCATCACCTTCTGGGACCCCACATATTTTCCGTATGGGAATCTTGACAAAAGGCTTCTAAAGAGTAAATAAATCCCTTTCTGCTCCCGAAGGGCATTAGGCCTGGAAATAGACGATGAATTTAATGTTTAATTAGAGTGATTTAGCATGGTCTCAGGGGGCTGGCAGTGGGGCCCCGGGGGGAGCTGAGCTGCCCCTCCTCTCTCTGAGAGGCTCCGCGGTGACAGAGCCTTGCGGCTGATAGGGGACGGTGGAAGCCTCCACGCCTTCCGCTCCTCTTTCAACTTCGCAAAGCCTGAAAATTCAATTAGAATTAGCACTCGTGGTACATTGCTCTGTCTGTCACAGACAGGACCTGCGCTGGAGTTTTTAATTAAGCAGCAAACGGAGCCTGGCATCGCCTCTGACCCGCGGGATGCAGTGCGGGACTGCCACCGCCGCCAAAGGGCTCGGATGTGCCCCCGCTGCCCCCGGGCCAGCTCAGCTCCTTCACCTGGAGAAAGTCATGAGAGCCAGGGCGAGCAGGGGCAGGGGCAGCAGTGAGAGCAGCGATTCCGTGCCGGAGGCTGAGCCAGGGATTCATTCTGGCACCCGGAGACTGCGGAGCCTCTCCCGCGCCGACGCCCGTGACTGAAGCTGGTTAAGTGTCTCCAGCTGCGAGCCGACTCCCACGGAGAGGAGAACCATAAAAGCCTTATCTAGGGCAGCCAAGTGTGAGGAAGTCACGCAGCCTGAAAGCTTTTCCATCGTTTCACTTCACCAGCAGTCACGACTACTCCTTTTCAGACCATTCTGTTCGCTTTGCTTTACTTTACTTTACTTTCCAGCTTAACTGGAGTACACAGATCTGCAGGCTCAAACCCAGAAGGACTTGCTGGTTGCTCGGTTGTAGGCAGGATGTTGTGATCCCAACAGGCGAGTTGTTTATAAAGGTCAGACAAAAAATTTGCAGAGATAAGAGTTATCTACTCCTTCCTCTCCCCTGACCCAAAGGAAAACTAGATTTGCACTTGCCAAATTCAAAAACAGGAGCTGCAGAATTAAAGGTAAAATTGCTTTTCAACAGTCGCTTTTGCCAGGATCAACATTGGATGAACTTGAATTCTCCCCAGCCCAAAAATTCACTCTGCACTACGAAATGCAATTAAAATGGTTAAAAGCTAGAAGTGTTTTGGTGTTTGACTCTTTTATTTTCAGAATTACATTTATGCAAATCAAGCGACACCTGGAGCAGAAGGCTGGGGTGCAAACATTGCTTTTACCAGAAAGTTTTTGCCACTTTTTTCCCAATGCATCAGGAAAAATTGCCCAAACCATCATATAACATTCTCAGACTGGTATTTTCCGTTGCAGAAATGTTTTCTCTTTTTCTTCCCGTGATTTAGCCAGGTAATCCTTGCTAAATACCTGACAACTCCTTCTGAATCTTGCATCTCCCATAAGTAAGACTGAACGTAAATTTATCTTAGTGCTTGAGTCACTCAAAAGAGTACTTAAAAATGCTACTTTTAGCTAAAAAGGAGTTTGGAGGTTTTTTTCCGACTTCTCTAAAACTATTTTGGAAAAGCACAAAGACAATGCTTTAAAACAATTCAGCTCAGAACTGGTGCAGGAAAAGAACTGTTTATGTGGCTCTATTTATGGCAAGCCTCTAAAAATAGTAGTGCTTTCTTCCACATTCCAGAATAGGACAATATCAGTCCTTCAAACAAATGATGGCATGAAAGACCAACCCAAAAATTCCTTTACTGAAATAAAGGGTATCATAAATAACATGCTGGGAAGGAGGAATCCAACAGGAAGAAAGGGACTGAAAAATTTTTGCTGTCTCACTGGAAACACGTGCGACGAATATCCCGATCTCCCTTTTTTCCCTGAGAGCCTCACTTCAGCTGGATGAATCCAGCCATAAAACACAAAACACAATCACAGAAGTAATGGCAAATATCCATAAAGGATCCTCTCTCAGACCCAGAGAGGAGGGAGACCTGACTGTAGAAGAGGTGCTGGCACCCTTCTCTGTATCTCGGGCGGTCTTGAGAGCCAGGATGCCATTCCTGAGACCTCTTTTACAGGATTCACACACCCAGGGAGAGACGAATCACCCCTGAATGTCTCTCCACAACTATAAAGAGAGTTCAAGATAATTAGCTCAGTTCTAGATAAATATGGCCAGACCAATTCTTCCCGAGGGAGTTATCATGTCTACGAACAAAGCAAAACAAACCCCAACGAAATCACAGCACAGTGCAGGTGAGTCCATCCTTGGAGTGTGATCTGGGTCTCTGCTCCACAGCCCAGTCTGAGCCACCACGCTGCCTTTCATTGCCCTGAGAATTCAATGTTCTTTTGTGTAATGCCTGAACAGTTTTCTCTCTCTAACCAACAGCTTTCACATTCTGCTGGGGAGACCTTGGAGAGTTTTGCCTCTCTATGCATTCAGATCAGGTTCTCTTTTTGTACAGGAAGTGTTGGGGTTTTTAAAGCCTTTTTTTTTTCTGTATTAAACACTGAGAAGGAGTAAAAAGTCATCATGACATCCACCAGTTTGTCTTCAGGGCCAGGAAGGGACTGGGTAGGGCAGGGACAAACCAACAATTTAACACCTCTTCTTCTGTATCTGCCTGTAATAGCCCACTTACAGAAAAATGTTAACAGCATTTCCAGAAAGTTCACGGAAAGGTAAACAAACAAAACAGTGAGGGCCAGGAGATGAAAGCAAAATGTTTTCCTTACAAGAGACACCTATCAGGTGTTCTCAGCCATTACTGCCTGTGTACTGTGGTTTTTTTTTCTTTTTCCTTCTACACAAGTGCCTTGGCAAAAAGAACAGGTTTGAGGCTTGTAACAATAAAACCTATCTTCCCAAGGGGGAAAAAACTAACAAAACAAATTGATACTCTGGAGAAATATGTTGTCAAAAATGGAGCACAGGTTTAAGACACAAATCTGAGGGTGTATCCCTTTGTGATCAGGACTTCCTATAAGAAGTTGTATATCACTCCTTTGTACTGTAAAGAGGCTGCATTTTTGTAACCTCCAGAATGGCAGGAAAATAAAGCTAATCAGAGAAGTAGGGCCAGGCTCTGCCATTAGATGCACTTTCCAAGCAAGAGGGTGGCTTTTATTCCCAAACCTGAGCTCTCCGAGGAGGACAGAGGCACAGAGTGCAATGCACAGTGGATGTATGGGCTGTGCTCATTGTTTACAACACAGAGAATAAATCTCCATCAGATTTTATCCCCTCTGACACCGTGCTGCATCCTCAGGCTGCTCTCCTCCTGTACAAACTGCTCGAGGTGTCTTTCCTGATTTCCTTAATTAAGGATGCAGTGTTTATACAAGCCTGATGCTGGCTTGCAAATATCAACATGTTGAGTTTCATCACAATTATATTGTGACTGAAGTGATCAGGCACCTGCATCTAGGGAATTCCTCACAGGTGGTTGATGAAGAAGGGAGATGAAAAGGCCAAGGGAGGTGAGGAGCAGTCAGCTCTGGTCAGAACTCTAAGGGATACTTCTTCACAGGATTAGTCTTTCTGATTCCTCTTGAAAGAAATGGTCAAACCCCAATAGTTTTTCCCTTTTAACAGAATCTCCAGACGAACATTGAACCTGGAATGAGAACTGCCATGTGTGCAACGCCAGGCTGCAGTGCTCTGCTGCGAGCACTGATTTACCATGTTTGCAAATTGTGCCAGGCAGCTCCAGGATTCAGCATGTTTGGGATTTTCTCTCTTTGCAGACAGAGTTCTCCTTCTTTAAACTCAATTTTCCGAGACAGACAACAGCTGTAACACTCGATAGCAACGCCAAAAATTAACTGCTCTGAAAAAATTCTCAGTGGTATTGTGTTATCATTTTAAAAAAAATCAGTTTTACTGAAATTCTCAAGAAATAGAAATTAAACCAAAAAAGAGCTACATTCTTCTCCATCTAGAGTGAACAAAAATTCTGGAGTGAACATCTTTTGGTGATACTTTCATACAAAATGGTTTGACCAGATGCCCACCATGTCTGACATTCTCTCTTCCATGGCTTATTTCTGCACCTTGTAGCAGTCTCTGGCCATGAACATCATCTAGTGAGCAAATATCTGAAATGAAGGATGGGAAACAGAGTCTGGCTTGCAGCCAAGAATCAGCAAAGTATCATACAGGGCTCCAAACTACACTGTAAGTTTATTATTAATTTAGTGTGAAGTCAATAAATGGCTTTTAAGCACTTCTGAATGATAATGAATTAATTCAAATTTTTAATTTTTTGAAAGGGATATTTTGACTTTTTTTTTCTCCAATTCAGAAAAAAATATAATATAATGAAAACTGACAAGAAACATGAGTATTTTGCACTGAGTGTAGGGCACAGACATTTTGAAAAATACACCCAAATTGACATTGATTAAGTTGGTTGAACAGGGTGTACAAAACTAAATTTAGATGACAGAGTGCTTTTACAGAAAAGACACTTAATGAGATGGACTGAGCACTTTTTTGTCTTGGTCTTAGACTTGATGTATGATTTACTCCCAGCCTACTTCGTTTTTTTATGTTCATTACTGATACATAGCTTTGGGAATACATGCACAGGGAATCTGGCATCAGTGAAGGTCATTATGTGTCCACACTAAATGAGGCAGGATTTAGATTTGCTCATTATGGGCTACCAGAAATACATGTTTGCAATAATACAAAGGTATCCAACTAAAAAACAGGAAAAAAATCTGCCAGGCTTTTTACGAAGTGAATATAACTTTGAATTTCACAACCATTAACACATTCTGCCTTGTTCACCCCCACAGAACAGCATGTGATAGGAAGGACAATCCCCTCTGGTAGGAGAACACATGTTGCATTTGGGTTAGTTGGTGTCTGTCCATCACTTTATGCCCTAATTTAGGCATGCAGGTAGTCTGAGTTTGGCTGCAGAATCCCTTGTAATATCTATTTAATATAGATTTCCAGTGAAAATCTCCTTCAAAATGTATTTCTTGTTTCACAAGAACTAGGAAAGGGCTTAGACCCTAACTGGGTGTTTCAGTTCATCTTCTACAGATGCAAAAGCAATGGTCTTCAGTTAGTAAAAAGAATCGAAAAAGGAAGGGTTAAAAGTCAAGTAGATAAATCAAAAAATATTTTTCTTTCTGATTTTCTTTTAATATTCAGTGTACAGTGGTAGCAGAGTAACTTTATTTGCCCTAACTTGTAGAAGAGAACAGCTCCTGTATCACCCCCCTTCCTTCCCTTTTACATTGAAATAATTCCTTCTTGTGTTCCAGCTTTGCAAACACTTTCACAAGTCCTCAGCTACACATGGGTGACCTTTTGCCTTAAAAGCCATGAGTTAAGCCCAGGCATCAGGGTTCATAGGACAAGGACTCCTCAGGGGAACTTTGGCCTCTCCAGGATTTTTTTCCAAGGACAGCTTTCTGAAATCACATCATCCAGGAAAACTGAAGGTGTTGAGACACATTTTTGCTTTTCCTATTGATATCTTCTCCCTTTGGTCCTTCCTTTCACTGCCTGTATTTAATGATTGGAATATTTTTTAATCTAACTTGTAGAAATAGGATGTTTATATTCTCAAAACGTGGCAGTTACCAAGTGTTCTGTAAATATTAGGCACAGAGTTCTTCCAAGATGTGGAATTAAAGCCTGTCTTTTGAAAAGACATTTAATCTTGTGCTGAAAAGTACACACAAAACACTTGAGGACCTCCTTGCCTCCTGAGGGATATTGTTTCCATGTTTAATCTCCCTCAGCTTCGGGAAACCAAATCTTATTTCTGGCTGAACTCATTCCATCTGCCCCTGCACATCCACATTTCATCTCCCCTTTCGAGAGCAAGAAGCATTCTACTATCAGATTTCTTCACTGTGTGTTAGCACTTTAGCCATGACCTTGGCTTTTCCACTAGGAAAACAATTTAGAATGGAATTTATATTCCTAAACAGCCTGATTTGCCATGCTGTGCTAAGGAAGGGTCGTGAGCAGTATCTGGATGTTTGCATTTCCCCCTGCTCTCAAATATGATCAGCCTGATGGGGAGGTTGTATTGACACCATGTGAACACTGTGGCTCCTTTCACTTGTAAAATCAAGGATATTTGAGGTCAAGTCACATTTCTGGTGGGGAAAAATTTCTCCTACTTCATCCACGTTCAGGAACTAATTTTCAAAGAGCGTCTGAGGGACTCTCAGGGTAGGGACAGCTGAAGGAACTAAGCTGTAGGGACAGAAAATATATTCATCAAGGAATCATTCCTCATTATCTTGCTATCAATACAAAATTGTCCTACTGTATATCAGAGATTATTAAAAAAAGCTATCGTGCAAATATCTAAACATATTCTATAGCCCATATGTGCACATGTGAGTGTATAAACATATATATATATAAATTATTTTTTTACATGCATTGTTGTCAAATCTGTTTTTTTGACTTCCACTCATGAAAAGACGTGGTTTATTTTCACTTCTGATTCTTCTCACTGGCATCTATTTGCTTCTCTAATACTCTGGTTTTTCATAAAATATACCACGTTAGGATTAGACTACAGATTTGTACTCCAGTTTTGGAGCTTGTACCATCACTGCCTGGAGAGTCTTTGTACTGCCTTTGCTCCTTTAGGCCACCTACAGGGAAGAATCATTACCTGGTGCAGACTCCATGGAAAATGAGAGAATTTTGGCACGTGGGTGATTTCTCTGTGAGCAAAGGGGCCCAGCTCTGGCAATCAGCAGCTCCACAGTATCAGCACTTGCTATCACTATTTACTATTAACACCGCACATCAAACGAGGGCAAATAGACTTGTCTGGCTGAAACAGCACTGAGGTTGTGTCTGCTTGGCTGCTTTAAGGAAGGAAATACACCCAGAGTCTTTCTGTGCACTCAAATTGATTATGACTTACATTGGTTTGTTTTCATTCTCAGAGGTAGTGCTCAAGTCAGCGAATACATTTTTGCCACAGGCATCCCATTTGTTAGGCCTTTGGTGACCTTTATGTTTTCAAATTAAGTCTCCTTGTAGCTCTTTTCAAGTTTACAATGGCATTCAGCTTAAATAAAGCAAAACAGTTTGCAAAATATCAGTTTCCATCTCACAAGCCCCTGTGCTCAGTTGACTGATCTGGCAGCCTCAGTTCTCACGAAAGTGGAGATTTATGTGGGTGATCAGGAGAACTTTTGGCTTTAGGTTACTAATGGCCAACAGAAAGGGACATTTCTTGAGATGTGCTTGGTTTTGGATCCCAGAGGTAATGACAAAAACAAGTGATTTCATTTATAAAGGCTGTAGGAACTAAGTTAATAAGGACAGATTTTAAAACCTTTATGATTATCTGTACCATTCATTCACAAGGCATTCAGACATTAGCTGTGACACAGAGTTTTGTTTTTTTCACTCATATGCTGCAGTTTCTTAACACATGAAGTAGTTGCTATTAAAAGAACAATAAAAACACACTTAGTAAAGATTTTTTCCTCCTTCATCTCTATGTGGAGATTCATCAAACTCAGTTTGGGAGATATCCCACAATACTACACTCTTTTTAGGACACAATGGCAAAGGAAAATGGCTTGAATTTCTTCTTACAATACTCTTGATGCATTTTATGGACAGAGAGGGTGTTTTTTAATAAGAGAAAGAGATATGAGCTTAAAAGATTTATTATTTGGTTTGGTTTTGTGCTCCAAGTGTGGACTAAAGGTTTCTTTTGTTAAAGTGTCAGATGAGCAAAATGTCTCTCTGCTCTCAGGGTGACACTCAGATCAGATCCTGCTTGGATCATGTCCCTGAATACACACAATTCTCTGATGGTTTTTTACTGCCAGCATGACTGGGTGTCAGAGAAATGGGTACCAATGTGAAAGGTCTCCATTTCAGATTCCTCAGCAGTCCAAGGCAGCTTTGTGTGAGCTCTTGGCTTCTGTCCTTAGGCTGCTTCTCCATACCTGGAATAGCTCATTGAAAACAGCAGCTATTTCTTCATTATATACAAACTCTCCCATAAGACTTGTAGATTTATATTCTTATATCAGAGAGTTAAACTACTCTAGGATGGATATAATTTGCTACCCTGTTTTTAATCTGATTAGTCCTTGAAAACAGCCTAACTCCAAACACCCAGACTCAGTTCTCCCTGAGAACCAAGAACATGAACCTCAAGGTGATGCCTTAGGTTTTAACTTTCATATGTTTCCAACCCTGCCCTGCCCAGTGTCACTCTGCAGTTCCCTGGAGCTCGTTCAGTGCTGTTCTCTCATGCTCACACACACACAACAAAGCCTCTCCAGCTCTCCAAGGACACCCAGACCCTCCTGCCCAACAACTGCAAACCACAATCTTGGGGACAGGGGGGCAAGCTTGGGCAAATTCCATCCTTGCCTGGCTTCTGCTTGGGGAATTGATGCTGAGATCCAAGTGGGAAGAACTCGGGAGCTGTCCTTGTCCATGTTGGGATGCACTGAGGCAGGAGCCTCTGGAGCCCAGAGTGTACCTCTGAAGGCCTTTCCAATCAATCCCTCCTTGATTCCTTTATTCCTGCCTAGTGTCTGTTTCTAGGGAGCCATTCAAGGCATCAAAGGCTCTTATAGTAAAACCCAGGATCCAATTTCCCCTGGTAGGACCATGCTCAGCCTCACTCTAAAAGCTGTCAGAAGGAGGAGGGAAAGCACAGAAGAACACAATGGTGCTGCTGTGTTTCTCTGTGGCTCCTGTGGCTGTCTACAGACATTCAACCTTCACGTCTCCATTCATGCTTCACACTTCTATTTTAGAACAGAAACCACAAATACAAATTAAAAAACACTACTCTCTTCAGTCATACATGGGTGGATGCCCTTCCCCTCAGGTAACATATAAATTGCCTGCTATGAAGAAAGGTGTTTAAGGTGGACTGGTTTTATTGCTTCTAGCCACCTGCCATTATTACACACCTCTTTTTATTTGAAAGCTATAAAAACATCCCGTTTTTCATGCATTCCAGACAAAACCTCTGGCTGGCCGAGCTGGCTGAAAGGAGCCATCTTTCAGTATGACAGTGTAATAGTGTCTTTTCATCTCAAACAAACAGCTTCTGCCATGGAAGAGTTGTGAATTCATAATAACTTCTCTGTGCAGGACTAGAGTCCTTTCAATTCTGCACATCACTGGGGCTCGAACAGTGGATTCTTCAGTGTCAGGATTCACAAAGTAGCTCATAGATACAGTTGTCCAACAGATGTGGTGCATTCATTCCTCCTGTACATTATTCCCCTGAGATTTTAACAATAATTTATCATTGTTTTACAGCAGGCAGGCTGGCTGAGCTGGCAGAAACACACGTACCAATTTTTATATTTTTTCACAAATAAGCACTGTCAAATATGGAGATTTCTGACAGTAAATGTGCACATTGGTGACAACACACGACATGTCAGATGTCTGGTGTAACAACATAGCCCTTGAAAAAAGTCTGTTCCCTAAAATTAATTTACAAATCCAGTGCCCATCAAATAGAGTGAGTCCAGTTCTTTTGATTTCAGAAGATGTTTTCTGTTAAAACACAAATTAGGAGATTATATCCTTGTCATCACTTGCAGAAAATGCTGAGATATTAAAGACCTGTCTATCTTTAAGAGTGTAAAATACACTCTAATAAGTGAATTTTATTATACTTCTAATACAGAAGAAGTGGTTTCATAGTGGTTAGTGCACACCTGGAAATAGGAATTAATGGAAAACCCTAAGAGATCACCCAGCATAGCAGATGTTGTCTGAGGCCAATGTTTTGGGTTTTTTAAATTATTAAGAGTGTACATTATAATATATGTACCCTCTTTTATTCTCATTATAAATCACAGAGATTACAGAATGGTTGATGTTGGGAGAGACCTTGGGAGGTCATTTGACCTCAGTTCCCTCCTCAGACAAGGCCACACAGAACCAATTTTCTCAGGACTGTGTCCAGACAGCTTTTGAGTATTTCCAGGGATGGAGACTCCACAGTCTTTTTTATAGCTTTTTTTAAGGTATAAAAAAATTAGTTTAGCCTGATGTCCAAGATCCTTCACCAGCAAAACAAAAGATTCTGCACATGCTGCTTTAAAGATTGCCATCTCCTGTCTGTGCAGGGGTGGAAAAAGGATCTGTGTGCAGCAGAGAAAGAAAAGTTTCTGAGTTTTCTAATGGCACCCAGCACTCTCTGCTGACTCTACCAAGTCTTAATCCAAAGGGATTTCTTTTTTTTCCTGCAGGAATTATGTAGAGGATTCTAATTTCTTGAGATTTTATTGCCCTCATTCTTTTGATTCTGTGCCATTAAATATTGATTGTGTAGAATTTAGGGACAAGTCTTGTATTTTGCAAAGTCCATTATTCCTTCCTAACATACAGATCATTATTTATTTCAGTGAATCTGTAAATTTCCAATTGTTTTCTTCCATCTGTTGGGTCAGCAAACTTAAAACCCAAACATGGATGTGAAATATGCATTTTGGGTTGGGTTAGAATGGGTTTTGGTTATGAAGAAATAGTCTCAGACTCTTATTTTGCCTGGGGCAATGATCTTCATTTAACTACTTGCCATTCACCTTGGCAAGATATTACTCCTAAAGAAGAGATGGAGAAAATTGAGAAATAATTTTAAAAAAATGCAAGAATTTCAAGCACCCTTTAATTAAAAAGGATTATAAGGGTGACATACTTAAAACAATTGAAAAACCAATTTCTCTGAGGTCTGATATGACCTAAGCATTATTTTCACTGACTCACTGCTCTGAACTCTCCCCTACAGCACACATCCCACAGTTCAGCTTATTCCTCTGCGCTCTGCTCCACTGACTCCATTTCCTTGCTTCCACGGTGGGAATGTGCTTTAAAAATAGCTCTGTTTAGCCTTTAGCTACGACAGCTTCTGATCACCACGACAGATGCATTCCTGAGCCAATGAGGTGGGTTCCCATCCCATTTTTCAGCTGATGGCATTGTATTTCAGCTTCATTAAATGAAGTTTAAGTAGCGCGAGAAAAGCCATTCCTGGGCTATTTCATGCTCCATATAATCTTCAGTGGGCTGTTTGTCACCAGCCTTGAGGGAGAAGGTGAGGGAGAAAGGGGGCTTCTGTCACCACAGGTAGCAGGCAGTGGGAGTGCAGTCTACCAAAATTACATGGAGTCTTGCTAATAAGCCTGCAGGGAAAGCCAGGGAAAGCCAAGCTTAAATTTATAAATGAATCATGCGGAACAATGACTTAAAACAGCAAAAGTGGTTCTGTGTGGCAGAGAGGTTACAGGACACAGGGAGCTAATTTAAACAGGCACTGTGGATGCAAAGAATATTTAGAGAAAAGGAAGTGACTGGGTGCTTAGAAAGAAAGAAAAAGCTGCAAGAGCCCCTCTAACACTGTTGCTGCTGATGTTGCTTTAATTATCCTTCTGCTACATAGGATGTTGAACTTTACAGACATTTCAAGCAAATTTAATACCAGCAAAACTACGAGCCAGCCACATACTAACAAACATCAAACAAGACTGTTTCAAAATACAGAATATCAACAAAGAGCAGATAAACGTGAACAAAACAGTCCTGTTCCCCTCTGGGAACTCTGTTTCCTTCAGGATTCTAACTGGTGCCTTTCTGAGCTGAAGGTGTTTGGCAGCATCCAGTACCTGCCCTGTGTTACATCTTGTACTTGCTTAGACCCCACACTCTTCTCAAAGAACTTTCAATCTTTTGCCTAAAGACTTCCTAGCACAGAGCATCTCTAAACATACTTGGTGCTAAGAGCAGCTAAAATTGAGTGAAAAAAACAAAATCAAGATTTTACTCTCCATAGTATGCTTTCATTTAAAAAAAAATGCTAGTGCTCCAAATCAAACAAGAGACATGAAATGGAATTTTTTGCATTTTTTTTTCCTTAGGAAAAATGATAGCATTAAAATCTAGATTTTATTTGCAGAGTGGAGCAATTTCTCTTCATGTTGTTTCAGTTATATGATTTAATAACATGGTGTGGCTATGAGTAGAGTTTAGTACACACTATAATCTCATATTTTACTGTCTTTGTGAGATTGTTAATGAAGATTTGCTACTCAATAACAGGTGGAACACTGCTTATGATTAAAAAATGTATCTTAAATTTCAGTAAACTGCAGTATGTATTCAGCAAACTATGTCAATAGCAAAGGTGCCAGTCTGGCAGCATTTAGAAGCCTAAATTGAGGAGAGGAAAGCCTAAATTAACTATTTTGGGTGAACCATGTAGGGTGCACAGTATTGAAGACAGATCCCTGGACAGTTAAATCTGTGCTAGTGAGAGATTCTTAGAACATGATAAAAAACTTTCCAGCAGCAGTTATTTAAAAAGCTTAAAAAATTGTATTAATACATAAATAAATTGATTTTTTGCCCATTCATTCCTTAGTTTCACCTCTTACCATGAGGGAAGTTTTTTGATTGGATTCTGTTCTAAATCTGCATGGAAGAATATGAGAGATGAGGCAGTAGCAGTGAAGGAATTGAGCTTATGCAATATCAGGTAACTGGAAACTTCAGTCAACTTCAGTTGAGCAGTCAACTTCATTTTAGGTATAATCCTGGTATAATACCAGTTTGAAAGAAGAATCAGGGTCTGCAGGTTTTTTTTTCCTGTTTGATTTTGGTGGATTTTGTTTCTTTTTCTGTTGTTGTTGTTTACATGGAGCACTCTTGATTATGAGACTTTTAGGGGACAGATCCCAACTTGATCTTTTCTGTTCTCAAAAATAATCCCTTTCTCAAACCAGTGATGGTCAGGCATTGGCTGAAACCCTAGGAATACATCAGATTTTCTTCAACCTCCCCTCTGCTCTTCCAGATAGGACAGCAGCAGCAACATCCCCCTAACCATGTCCTGCCACCACAGGGTAGCCAAACATGAAGCTCCAACTTCCAGTGTCAGTGAGAAGCTCTCCTCATTTTTAATAAGAGCCTTCAGGGACTTGGTTATCTTGGCACTCACAGACATCCAGTCCGAGCAAGGGATCACAGAGTCCTATGCCTGAATCCATGGAGGAAAACAGGTACTTCCACAGGGTGGTTTATCAACTGGGGAAGTGCAATCTTCCCCTCCTGACACAGCAGAATTTGGGGAATTGTGTAGAGTAGAAGCTTAACTTTCACGTGGCTGAAATTCAGCAAAAATGCACCTCAACAGCCACAACCTCGGTTCAGCTTCTCCTTCCTGTGTCTGTAACTTCTCTATCCATTGCCCTGGAGACCTTCTCTGCCTCCACGTTCTGAAGGCTCAGAGGACCTTTCTTCTCCTTTCCTCAGTCTATCAAACGTTTTTGCTTACCTAAGGCTTAAAATATCTTCATTTTTTTAACTTGAAGGTTCATAGCCTTCAAGTTAAAAGTTAGGATACATTCAGCTCCTGCATCCTCAGTGAGCACATTTGTCCTGCTTCAACCAACCCTGGAGCACAAGTGACAAGTCAGCTCCTCCCTACACAAAGTCACTTATCAAAGAAAAATATGGCATGCCTGTTCACCAGCACAATAAAAGTGAGAGATTACCCATTCATTACCAATATTAAGTCACCACTGTGTAATGTTTTCTTACCCCCAAATGAGGAATTGTTATTCAAACTGGAAAGAAAGTGCATTGTGAAGAGCATTATTAATCCAAGGGTTCCACAGCTTTGTCACTGTTCTGCTCACCATGAGTGCAAAGAAAGGAATTTTGTCTTCTTTAACCTTGTTGACCTGGATAAAGAGAAGGCTTTCTCAAATCCTGATTCCCATGGCCGTGCTCTCCTGTTATTTATCCCCAAAAAAGTGATCTGGAATTTAAACATTGAAACACCTCAGAAACACTGAATTTTGAAATCACAGTTAAGTAGCTGATTCTTAATATTTTATTTTTGTATCTTCATAATAGAAACAATAGAGGAGTTCTCTAGTGTTGATGTAAGAAATAATTTTCTGTGACTATTTAGCCTGATGTTCCTGTCTAACAGAGGAGAAAGATCCTCCCAATATTATCTATGTCAATTTCTTGAGTTATAGTCAAAAAAGACTCACAATCTTCACTTTATATCATCAGCTGATGAGTTTTCCCTGGGGTTTAGTTAAAACTGACATTTGGGAATATCTCAGCTTAATTAAATTCAATTTTTTTTCTCTATCAACCAGAGGCACTACAACCCTCAAATTTTAGGGAAGTTTAGCAAAAATTCCATTAATATTTCAGTCGATGTTGCTTTCAACTGTTTTAACACCATCAAAAGTCAGGAAAGCCTCTGGAAATCTGGATTAGGACACTTTAGTGTATCTGATGTCCCATTAAAAAAGCAAAGAAATAAAACAATAATTTTTCAGATGTAAACTCTACTCCAGGAGAAGTTTGAATTTCTATAATAGAAATAAGTAAACCTAACCAGTGCTTCTCCTTAAAGACCCCATTCTATTTTCTTATAAATCTTGCTGAGCTGATAGAAAACAAGAATACTTCTCCAAAAAGAGCATAAGTGATAATTACCTATTTAAAAGCATACTTATTTGGAACAATTAACATTAATAAAGGAATATGTTAAAGTCCTTTAAAAATCAAGAGTAGATTGTAGATGAACAGGAGGTGATGCTTCAGTTTCTCACAGTATAAGAACCAGTGTCAAGAGGTTCTTTTGGCTGCAAGTCCAAAATGCAGCAGAGGAAATGTAATTCAGCTGTGGAAGCACTGGGCTAAGGTGCTCTGGAAGTCAAAGGATTTAAAAAAAGGAGTTATATGTGTTCATGAAGGATAATTCATTATGGTTATTAGACTGATGAACAAAGGAAAAGAGAAATTATGCATAAGCTCCTTTTCCTCTGACTATTTCCACGTAAAGCCATACATGCAAAGTGCTAGAATTTTATTGCAAGTTTAAATTAGGCAAAGTGGGAACAGGCAAAGGAAGGAAAGTGGGTTCTGCTACAGAAAGAGCAATGTGAATTCAAAGGGAAGTAAAATGAGGAATCTGAGAGAAAAACCCTTGGGGACAAGACTGAAAGGGTTGCCAAAGGACTCTGAATTTTAACCACTGTTCAACACACACTCGATGTTTTTCTGGCTCTTTGTATGCTTTGACCTAACAGAAGAGTGAGCAAGCTGTGTCAATCTCTTGTCCCTGAAAGAACATGCTCTGGGCAATTTTCTGAATACCCATTAAATTGGAACTTGATTTGCATAGAGGCTTCACATACAATTCAGGAAAAAATTGTCTAAATTTAACCCAAAATTTCTCCTGGAGTTTGTTTCATCCCTCCATATCAGAAATCCCCCTAATATAAAAACCTTTATTCAGGATGCTGTTACCAGAGAGAATTCTCATCTCCTTCCCCCTTTTCCTAAATCACTCTCAATAAGAAGGAACATTCTATGGGGAGGAGGGTTATTTTTTGTATTTTCTGTTTTTCTTTCTTTTTTTTTTTTTTTTGAGAAAGAATAATAAATATTAACTTAAAAAGCAAATTGAAATGCATAGCTTTGGATACCCACTTTTCCAAAGGGAAGTGATAACAGCCATTAGCTTGTGACTTGTTGTAGGAAAACAAAAACTGTTACCTGGTTCTGTGATTTCAAACACCAGGACATGATATACAGCTGGCAAAACCCAAGGGACACATTTCTGAATGCTGAAGAATAGAGAAGAGAAGCTTGAGCACGTGGAGCACTCTGCCCAGTTCTGGGCTTCCTGATGCAAAAAAATATATGGACATTATTATTAAGTTACATTATCAGAAAATTTATCTATTTTACAGAATTCTACACTAGATAAGTATGTTATCCAATTCCCACATATAGTAAATATCAGTATTTTCTCAACAGACTTTAATTTGTAGTCTTTCTTTAAGCCTTCTTGTAGGGCCTTTACAGTATGAACACAGGTCTGGTAGCAAGAATTATGAATACTGAGCCAAGAAACCTTCAAGGAGAATGCTCTGCCTGGTGAATGAGTTACTGGGATCCACAGTGCCTGCCCTGCCCTGGGTCACATTTTATTTTGGTACAGAGACTGAGAGGTGCACAACTTTCTGTCTTGTCCATGTTGGCATCACCACCCACAAGCTGAAAGAAGGGCATCACACTTCCCTCTAAATGTTATAATAAATGTTTAGTTTGCATCTGTCTAGGACAGATTGGAATGTTGTAGCTACACTTGTGAGTTTCTGTCCATTAAGATACACCTTAAATTTTATTTACCACGTTCTTCAGTTTAGATTTCCCTTTCCAATTTATTTTAAATTACACAAGTTATGTTTTTACCTCCTTGTCACTCCATTCACTCTCCTCTGCTGCCTACTCTGTAATCATCTGTCTCATCAGAATGATATCCAATGCATCAGGGCTCATACAAATCAACACAATCCAAATCAAAGGAATGTTGACAGATGAACAATACATAAAACATATCCTGGGTCATTCCTAGAATGTTCATAAGCTATAATGATATAAATCAACAGTAAAAAAATATGAGCAGCTGGCTAGGATCCTTTAACACCAAAAGTCTGATATATATCTGTCCCTAGATCTTTCACCTGAGGGAACCAAGTCAGAAGCAACATTCCCCACACTTTCCCTTTTCCAAGCACAATGAGTGTGAATCCAAAATGATTTCTTTGCTGCTTTGCTTGCTCAGATGTTGTTAATCAGATCTCCTTTCTCCAAGCAAACATAAACATCTCCACATCTTGTGAGAGCTATGAAGGCAAAGCTTCCACAGCTTTCTCACTCCTTCTGCAGGAATACCAGACTGCTTAAATGAAGAAATGGCACAAGAATCTCTTCCAGGCTCTCTCCCTGCAGTCAGGGATGTCTCCTCTCCTGCTATGCACAATTTAAATGCCGCCCTCCTGTTTCTGTGTACATCACAGAACTTAAATGGACAAGCACACAGCACAAGGCAGTTAAGCTTCCTATAATCTCTGCAAAGATTTGGCAAATAGATGACATGCAGAGAGGCTTACTGGTACATTCTGAACAGGCTTAGGTGACACAATCCCGTGTATAGAGTGTTTGTGAATGAAAAGACAAAAAGGCAGCAGAACCTTCATTCCCCACAGCAGTGACTAGTCCTACAAAGTGAAATAAATCCCTTTGAATAGAGTGCCCAGAATTCAGAGCAACTGAGGAAAAAAAATGTTCCTCAACTAAAATAAAAAAAGAGCATCCCCACATTTCCCAGAGATTGCAACAGATGTTTTCAAGAGTAGATAATTGTCTTTGGCCAGGACTTAATTCAATAATGTTGGAAGCCTGAGGGGAATTCCTGGTGCTAGAAAATTAAGATCTTGGTAATTAGCAATGACTGGGCAAACCACCCTCTGTGATGGCTGGAAATGCCTCCTACCAGAGCCCAGCCCTCCCCAACGAGCAGCACGAGGAGGAAATATGGTTAAACAGCATCTTGTCAGTGAATTGCTTTGTTACACAAAGTGTAAGGCCTGGAGCAGTCCCCAAACATATGGTGTGGAGAACCTTGCTTGGAGTCTCATTCCCCCTCATATCCCATGCCTTGATAACTGCAGCTGCCAGGCTGGCCTGGGTCCAGCCTGTCCAGGGCAGATTTCCCTGGGATGAGTTAATTGCAAGGCTCACACTGAAGTCCCAGGTCTGAATGGGGTCTCCAGCCCACATCCCCCTTTGGTTCTGAGACTTTCTGAGGTGTCTCTTGCAGATGTGGAAGTGGCAGTGCCAGCACAGATGGAAACAACTGGACTTCTCAAACTTTTCTGCCTGCAGTCAAGCCTGGTGATGAAGCAGCTCACAAAAACCTTCCAGATGAATCTGACTCGGTGATAACTTTGTCAATACACTGCTGAAGTAAATAAGACTGGAGCTCCTGCTTTGCTGGGCAGAATGCAGGGATAATGGCATAAGACTTAAAGGACACATCTGTTTTGTGGAGAGAAAATTTCAAAGTGTTTCCTGTTCTTCCCCCCCCAGTAAAATTCATAATAATTAATGGAATAGACTCTGAACAATGTAAAAATCTTTATCAGAAAAATGGAACTTCAAAGCTGCCAAACATTAGTAAATAAAGTCAATTTAATTCAAAATCTGTCTCCAAAATACTATTCCTCTTGATAATAACAAATCATATTTCAACCCATCACATCAAAGTAACTGCAGAAAGGTGATTTACAATCAGAAACATTTTCATTTCTGTGTTACCTCCTCCTTAGCCCAAAGAGACATTTTATATGCGAATATATTTTTTCTATCATTTGTAAATATATTTCTGTATATAGAGATTCATTAAATTTATTTTTATATTGTGTATGTCCAGGTGCCTGCTGATGTGCTTATCTACTGATAAAAGCATCCAGTTTAACTTAAATTATTGTCTCCAGGATCCCTATTTTTTATCCTTTTTCCAGCAAAATAGTCAAAACCTTCTATCCAGGGAAACTGCAACATCCCAGTTTCACACATCCTTTCTTGGGAATTACATAGTCCCCCTTTGATAGGCTAAGATGTGGTTTTGGTTGAGGTCTAGAACTTGGGTTCAGGAAGTCTACATGCAGTTCTTTGCATTGTAACATTCAATCACCCTCTGTAAATCCCTCAGGATTACTGTTTGGGGGAGAATCCTCGAGTCCTTTTTAATACACACAAAGGTCTCTGTACTCAGAAGGTTACAGACCTCATTGTGGTATCACTGTAAGACATGGAATAAAATGCTGGGTTTATTTTGTAGCAAAACCACAAACATTCATTTATGGTAAAAATCAGGGACAGGTTCTCCAGAAGATACTAAAGGGAGAATATTTTATTCTCTACTTGATGCCTCATGAACTGTTTTACCCAAGGCCTCATAAGAGGTTTGCAGTGGTTCAGCCCTCCCATTCCCATTATAGTTATGATCCAGGGGGTCATGTGTGTAGTCTGCCTTTCAGTCTTAATCTGTAAGGCATCACAATTGTATTATGAATAACAAACAGCTGTCAGTAGCATCACCTTTTTAGTCATTTTTAATCTCCTTAGGCACACCTGGTTTTGAGCCTCCTGTTGAACAGCCTGATTTGCTTGTATGTATCAAAAGTAAAAAGGGTTTTAAGAAGTCTTATGTAAAGTTCAGGAGCAGAGCTGGAAACAGCCTGTTAAAATGAATGATTTGTGATAAACAGAAGAATGGGACAAATGAAACATTTTATCAGCTCCCAGCCTAGTGGAGTCTACCCCAGTCTTCAAAGGCATTCAGAATAATTGCTCACTGTTGTGTGAAATCTCTCCAGTGAAACAACTTTATTATTGTCTGCCCTCTGTTACTGATACAAGGTTTTATCTCACAGACAGGCCATCAAAATGTGTGAATCCTGGAAATGAGCATGAAGAGGTCCCTGTGGGCTTGTAAGTCAAATGAGAGCTGCTCTTGCATCACTGTGGAGCAGAAGAGCAGACAAAACCAGACACAGGTCTTATGTGGCTTTGTGAGCAGAAGCAAAAGGTGGTGATGCAGACATTCAGCATTTCGTTAATGGCTTTCTCCAGCAGTCTAATGATCTAGGATCTTCTCAAAGATTGCAAATCCAGTGGGGCAATTAATATCTTGCACTGAACAACAGTCTGGAATTTGATTCCTTCTGAATTCTATCTGTCTGGATCTGCAGTAACATTTGAACTTTGGGAATAAAAAAAAAGTGACTTCTGGGTCTGCTGCAGAGATTGGCAGCAACACCACTGACCTCAGACAGCAAATACACTGAGATTTCTGCGTTCCCTGTCTGGCTGAGGCACAGTCTGAGTTCCAGAAATGTACCAAGCAGTGGGGAGTTAAGGCACAGCAACAGACATGAAATCCATCAATCTGCTTGCATTTATAACATTATGAGTGTTGCTGTTATGTCCTTGCACTGAGTCTGGCTGGGACAGAGTTAATTTTCTTCCTAACAGCCCAGATGGTGCCGCGCCTTGGATTTGTGACTAAAACAGTGCTGGTATCACACCCATGGTTTAGCTATTGATAAACAGTGCTCACACAGCTTCCAGATCTTCCCTGTTTCTCAGTTTGTCCCCTCAGCAAGTGGGCTGGGGATGGGCAGGAGGCTGGGAGAGGACACAGAGCTGACCCACACTGATCAAGGGTTGTTCCGTGCGATAAAACATCACGGTCAGCAAAAGCGCTGGGGAAATCTCCCCCAGAGAGCCACTGTTCAGAGACCTGCTGGGCATCAGCCTGCTGGGGGGAAGTGGTGAGTGTCTGCCTTTGCATCACATCTTCTTTTTGTCTTTATTTCAACCCCCAAGTTGTTTTTTTTCTCTTCTGATTCTCTCCCCAGCCTGCTGCAGAGGGCAATGAGCGAGGAGCTGGTGGGTGTTTGGTTCTGTGACAGAACCCACCACAGTACTGTAATCCCCTATAGCCCCAAACTCAGCTCCTCTAATAACATTTCAAGAATAATAAAAGCAGAAAAATCCAGCCCAGGCAATTCTGTACCAAACTGACCACTGACAGAACCAAGCAACAAAGATTGAGTGATTACAGAAAGCTCATTTTAGGGCAGAAGTGGAGCTCTGTGCAAGGTCAGTGATCCAGTCTTCAACATGGCATCCTTGTAGGTGCAGAAAACAGGATGCAAGAAATCCATACATGGGTGGGACTGTCCCCAGAAATATCCTCTCTTTAAAACGCCTTAAAGAACAGAAAGTCAATACAGGGAAAAACACATTTTTGTTCCCTTCCTGGCAGAAGCTAACACACAATCTTCAAAGCCCAGAAATGCCAACACAATCTTTGTGCTCGTTCACCATTAGTTTGGAGAGTGATTTTTAGAAGTGTGTAGTGGATGTAGGTGTGCAGCTCCTGGCAGATTTTTGCCCCTCAATGCTCCAAATTGCAGCACTCAGAAGATGCACTCAATAAACATTATCACAAAGTACCTGTTACTGTGCCTTATAGAAGTCTGCTCCCTCATGACCTTGCTGTTCATCATGGCAGCTGGAGGAGACAGAGGGGAAATAATTTTGTATTTCAAAGCTTTTCTTCCTTCATGTCAGAAATATACACAGAGAAAAATATCTCCCCTGGGTATTACAGAAGCTAAGCAGAACTTGAAATGTTGGTAACACAGGAGTTGGTTCTCTTCCCTGTGCCAGAGGATGAGAGGATTCAAACGATTGCTGTGCACCAGAAAGAGCATTGCTGTGCTTTAACCCTTGGCTGGGGCCCTCTGTGAGCAGCATCTCCTTCCCAGGGCTGGTGCAAGCCCTGAATATCCCCAGCCATGTCTTGTGGTGGCCCAGCCCACCTCAGGGCTGTGGCAGTTCAGTGTCCATCAGGTGCTGGCCATCCAGTGGGTGCCGCCCTAGTCCTAACCGCCCAACTGCCTAACGGCCTAACTGCCTCTCCGGGTCTAGAAAGATCTTTGCTCTTTGATTTATGATTGGCTCCCATTTGTAACTCCCGCCTCCCTGTTCTCCCCATTGGTTGTTACTACACTGTACCCGCCCCTTTGCCTGTACCCCATTGGTTCTCCCCTTGCTACCCCCATATAAAAACCCCTGCAAACACCAGGCCCCAGCCTTTGGTCTCTGAACTCTCCACAGAATGAAACGTCTTGGAACCCACGAAGGTCCTTTCCTGCTCATTGCCACCAATGCAGCTAAGCAGCAATCCAGTGTATGTGTGCAGTCGTGTGTGTGTGTGCATGCAGCACCTACAGAGCGACTCAAGCAGGAGACGCTTCTGGAAGGTTGCGGCGTCCCTGCCACTGACTCCCCACTCAGTGCCGCCGTGACATCCATGTACCCAGCCTTGGAGACCTCACTGCTGGCACAGCACCAGCAGCAGCTCCTCAGCAGGGCTCTGACCACAGCCAGAGCTGGGAGTTTGCCTCACACTGACCAACAGCACCTTCTAAAGGAGCTCATTAAAGCCAGGAGTCAATCGGGGCCAGGTGAGCAGCAGTCGCGCCTGTAAGGACAGTGGCACCGAAGTCATCGCTGGCACAGGCACCCATCCTGTCACCATTGGGCTCTTCACACAAATGTGATGCCAAAGATCATTCTTCCCTCCACAGTATGAGTATCAGGCACCTGGAAAGCCAACAGGAAAATGTGATTGCTTTGGGTCAGTAGTACAAACCTGAGAGACCTTAAAACTGAGTTGGCTAAGCTGGTACCTTACAGTTTTCATCACAAGCATAAAATCATTTTCTTTTTTAACTTTCTTTACTTTTTAGCAGTAAACACTGAGTCCCTGAAATGTGGCTGGTTCTGCAACTTTCTTCCCCATTTCTCATCCTGAGTTCTTGCCTTTGCAACTTTCTTGGCATTTAGCTACACAGTGAAATCAGATGCCATATGAAAAAATACTTCATTTTGCCAGTTTTGAACGTGCTATTTTTCAGTTTCATTCAATATCATCTCTCTCACATTGTGAATCACAGAGGACCTAAATTCTAAATTTCTTTCCTGGATTAGTCATTATTTTATATGCTGTTATCAGGCCTTTTCTTATTCAATCTTAATAACAAACAAATCCCATCTGTTCTGTTTCTCTCCACATTCATCATTTCAGAGTTTGCACTGTTAAAGTTTATAGGAAGAAAAGTTGGGGTTTTTTTTTCCTCCTGTCTGGAAGAGTGGGAAGCACCACACACCCAGGACGTTTAGCTTTGGAGAATGATCCAAACAAATCATTTTTAGGATTGCCTTTATCTGTTGAAATGGGTGCCATTAACCTCTTGTGATATGGCAGACTAAGAAATGCACACTGCATCTATCAGAATTCTCACAGAGGTCTTCTGTTTGTAAAAATGTAGATCTTCTGGGTGGGGAGGAGTTGTTTGCTTCTATTGGGCTTGGGGTTTTTTTGTTGTTGTGTTTTGTATTTTTTTACTCTTTCTCAACTCTCCCAAACTCTCTTCCTTGAGTGTTTTGCCTTCTATAAAAATGAATCAGCTGATGAGCACAAGGCAACGTGAAATATCTTGTTCTGCATCATCTGTGGATTGTGTCGTTCCCTGAGCCCAAATTCAGAATAACATTTACAAGATAGTGGCTCTTGGATCCAGATTAAACCAAATTTTGGCAGCCCTGCCGAAGTTCTGGGATAAAAATTATTCAAATTAAGGTTTCAAAGTCCTTTTTCACTATCTGACCAAAACTGCTAATTCATTTTTAAGCCAAAACACCTTCTGAAATTGAGGCAATGCATGTTTCCTCCTCCATACACTGATCCTGGCAAGCTAAGGAGCACTCTCTAGACTTTGGAAATTGGCAGTCTATACCAAAATTCAGGTGCCCTGCCCAGGTGTTGCTCCACGAATGTCATAGATTTTGAATTTCTGAAGAAGGACTCTGGGTCTGGATACCTAAATCCAGTTAAACAAGAACCTTGAACCTCAATATCTCTTCATCCCTTACATCTGACACAATTCAGCCTGGGATTGAAATATCATTCTTTTAGCACCTCTCTGAAAGCACCATCTGGAGAGCCACGAGACAACCACAGCAGCATTAACAGCTGTGAGCTGAGGAGAAAAGGATCTCTGGGAGCTGCTTCTGCTTGGGGATGACTGTGGCTGCCCAAAAGTCCCTCAGGAGTCTTTGGAGGGGGGATAGGACCAGGTGTGGAATGAGATTCCTCAGGCATTTCAGTCACAGAGCTGACAAGATCAGCTCTGGCAGTTTACCTGCTTTAGAAACTTGGACTGTGCTTAAACAGTGGCTCAGCTCCCACAGGCTGACTGCTGCATTCTGCAAGAGTGAAGGACTAATCACACTGATCTCTGGAAACTGAAGGGTAATTCAGAGTGAAGAACACTAGAGGGGCTGATACAAAGTCTGTGTGAATGGAAACCTGGACATTTACCTGACAAGTTATCTGAACAGAGCTGGAATATCCTGTGCAACTGTTATAAAGATAAAACCTCCCTCTTTCTAAGTGTGTTTGTTCCCCACTGGAGTGGCATGCCCTGTATGAATTATTCCAGCTGAAATCCTAAAAGGCAACTTTCATTTTCGCAGGGATGCTTTTGTAAACTCAGTTTAGATCAAAGAAGATTTTCATGCTGGATTTTTCCTTTAATTGAGCAGACAAAGCATATACTAATTAGCTGATCTAACATAGTAAAAATGTTCCTAGTCTTCTGATTTTGCACAGCTGAATGTCTTTGAGCAAACCCAACAGGGAAGTAGAGAATAATGATACAGTGGAGGCTAGAATGGGATAAGTCCTCGGTATGCACAAATATGTAAGACAAAACTGCTTGTAACTTCATGTATCTGTGCCTTTAGAGTTTCAAATGCACAAATATGTGGGGAGAGAATATGGTTTTCCCTGAACAACACAGAGAAGGAAAAAATCTTCTATTCCTTTAGAATCTTTACCACCTATTCAGAAGATTTCTCCACTCCAAGAAGCATATGTAAAAATAGCATTTACTATTTGAAGTGTCCGTTTATTTGTTACTTTTGCACATACAGAAATTTAGCAAATAAATTTGATATATCTGTGAGTGTAAAGTGCAACCACTTCAAATTAGTTTGATCAAAGATCAGGTATTGGGCTGATAAAAATTCTGTGTCTGGAAGAAGCTGGGGAAGCAAAGATAACAATGTCTTCAGAGAACAGCACCTTGCAGCTTTTTTAGGGCCATTTACATGTAAATAAGGTATTTATGAGGTCACACAGATGTTAGTAGAATCTGAATTTGGAATATTGTTCCCCCATAAATAGTAGGATTTGTGTATCTGCCTCAGCTTTTTCAAGTGTTTATTAAATATTGTTACACTTTGCATTGCAGCTCCTGCTGAGATCAATATCTTGTTGTGCTTAGACCCTGTACAGCTGCTCAGACCAAGAAGGTTGATTACACAGTGTCTATAATCTAAATTGCAAACCTCCACACCATTTTTGGGTAGGGTGGAAAAGGCAAAAACTATTTTTGCTCCCCGGTGATACACGGCGAGAATCAGATTAATTCCTTCGCCAGGTCTCAAAGGGAAATGCTAATGAATGATTTGCACTCCTGGATTGGCTCTGCTCAAAACTTGCTAGCACAAGTAGGTGCTCACTTTGCTTAACTGTAAAGTTGTTACTAAATAAAAATAGAAAATATATGCAAGGAAAGAGAGGAAGGAGCTTGGTTCAAATGGGTTCAGCGGGCAAGTGGTAGAGTCAGGGAACTTCTGCCCCTGTTATATCTTGCCAGCATTCTTATCTTCAGAAGGGTCCTACACAGACATCCCCCCTCCACTGCACCCCCAGCATCTCTCACCTGTGCTGGGATAATTTGGTATAAAACACCCTTGTGAGCTCACTCCCAGGGAGAAGAGTGAGAGCTGCAATTGCAGAGATGCACTTGGCTTTCACCCTGTGTTTAATTTTATTTTTGCTTTCTGAACAATGAATTAATGAACATTTCAATTGCACCAAGCTCCAAAAAGCTGAGTTGGATTCTTTTCTCTGATCCACCTTTGCACAAGTTAGTGGAGCATAGATTTTTAAAACACTTCAAAAGACATTTAATCTCCTAAATCCAGCTGGAGTGAGAAGAAATAAGGACCTAAATGTGTTTTAAGGTTCTCAGTCCAAACAACATTCACAATGCAAGGGGTTTGGAGGGCTCTCAGGAACTCTTTCTAGGTTTCCTTTGAAAGAAGTTGCTAGTCTTTCTTACTTACTTGTGAATCTTTGTCAGGTTATTCAGGATGAAATAAAACCTTTTGAATCTTCAGCCCTGAATTATTTACAGCACAAATAATTTTTGCAGATCAGAAATCAAATTTGCCTGTATCAATGGTAACCACACTTCATGCTTCAAAAGTTTGGGAAGCACTGCTTTTTTTGCAAAGAGCTAAGACTAAGGTTTTTTATTCACAAGAGGATCAAGAAGAGGAAGAGGAAGAAAGGGAGGCATTTCAGAACTCTGTGTTTCTGCCAGGTGTGAGCACCTGGAGTGAAAAGCTGTTTCTCAGCACATTAATGGGTACCCAAGGAGCAGCACCAAACTTTTATTATTTTCCTTCTCTTCTCAATCCTGCTTCCTTTCAACTGCAACAAGGATATCCTTGAGGAAGGTGGAGTTTTAGGGAGGCAGAGGGGAAAATTTAGGAGGTTTTGGGTTGAGTTCTTTTGAGGGTGGTTGTTTTGGGGTTTTGTGGCATTAGTTTTGGTTTTTTGTTTTGTTTTTTTCAAAGGCACATGCTGGAGCATGACTGAACAGTGTATCAAATTGCAAATGGGACGTGGGAATTGGCTGCAAACCTCAGTGTTTACCAATGCAAAGGAATATGGATGGGCACAGAGAATTTATCAATGCTCCAGCCCACACACACTCACATTGCAGCTCCATCCACAACGGGACCAAGTTCCCAATTCTTTCTGCTCCATGTTTTTCAAAAACTAAACTCAGAATGTTCAAATAGCAATGAGTGAGGAAACTTCAGTTGAGCAAATAATTTGAGCCACCGACTCTCATTTGGCATTTCATCTGAGTTTTGGCAACACGTCCTTTGGCAGAGCTTGCAAATTCAGCACAAAGCCAGGCACAGACACTCCTGGGACTAAGTCTAAGCATCAGTTTAGCACGCTTTTTTGTTGTTCAAGCTATTTTCCTACTTTATACTTTGCCTTTAACCTGTTTATTTCCCAAGCTGTGTTTGGAAGTAAATTGACTCAATATAAATCCCTGCCCATAAACACAAAGGAATACCCAGACAGAAGCACCCAGGAAAGTGCTTCAAACCACGTAGAATTCTGAAACACTTCATAATTCCATCTGCATTGTTCTTTTCAAAGCACTGCCTGCACACATTTCTTTTTATCACACATTTATCAAGCACTGTGTATAAAATGATCAGAACATTTCCACAGCTGAGGTAAGGTGAGGCAGCCAGACTGAAATCCCAAAAGGGCACATTTCACTCACTTCACTCAGCACAATTACCTTCCTGACAGGAAAGTGTTCCCAGCCACCTCACACCCAGCTTTTAGAGCTGTCAATTGTCCCATTTGCACCTTTCCAAAGGGAGAGCCAGGATGCTGTACAGCCAATCTGATACACAAGCCTGCTAAAGTGTGTGATGAAAAGACTTAGTGCTCCCTCTAAAAAAACTTCAGTAACTGTTCTGAAAAATGAATTAATTGAGCTGCAATTGTATATCAAGGAAGATTATGGTAGCTATATAATTTAAGTAATTAATGTGTAAGAAATCTAACAAGAGAATTAATCTTATCAATACCTGTACATGCCCTCTGATTAAATTTCTTTCCTGTAGCATTTCCCCAGTGTATGAGTGACTGCTCAATTGAAAGGTCCATCTATGCCAGCAGCTTGTCTCTGGTGGGTTTTTGCCATTGGTCACTGGGGAAAAATATATATATATACATATGCCAAGTATATATTTCCCCCATCACTACTACTGCCTCAGCCCACAAATATTTGTAGTTCAGAGTCAGGGTTTCACATGTATTTTATACATTAATAGTTCTCAATGTTTTTTCCCTTTAACTAGTTGGTCTAATTTCCCCTTGAACATTTTATTTCTTAAACCTGATTATCCACATTTTCTGATAAGGAATTCTCCAGCTTATCTTCACAATGTAGTTTAATAATTTCTTCCTTACTTAAATCTCATTTTTAGATAGCTTCCCATCAGCTTCAGCCCCCTAGATTAAGTGGAAGGTAGGTGCCACATTTCTCCAGGGGAACATAAACCATTGCCTACTCAAAAGAAGTAAGATATTCTTTCTGCTTGAAAGGTTTTGATTTATGGAAATGAATATCTGCTTTACAAGGGAGAAATGGCTAATTTTCAGAAATTATCGCAGCTTTTACAGATGTAATAATGTAGGAATTTTGCTTAACTTCAACTTGCCTTTGTGTCCCACAGGATGACTTACCATTGTCAGGAGATTCTCTTTATCCTTCTCTCCAGTCTCCATGTGCAGAGCTCACTCCCTCCTCAGCATATCCCAGGGCTTCTCTCTCCTCGCAGGTACAAAAATTCCTCTAACTTTGGCTGCTGTTGGAATTCAGCAAAGGGTGAAGGAAAGTCAGCAGGTTCAAGCCTTTGTGCTTGAGGACAGCAACTGGTGAGGAGCTTGGATAAAGTCATTCAGTGCAATGGCCTAAAGATAAAAAGAAAGAAAAAGAAAAAGGAAAAGAAGAAGAAAAAGGAATGCCAGGGACTCTCATTAATTCGGGGGCTGAGAACAGAGCAACAGACAATCCAACCAATTTGGTTATTCGTGCGTTCTCCCATTTATTATCTCAAAATGTCGGGTTATATAGAGTTCAGATAGTTTACAAATCCAGGTGTTTTTTAATTGGTATACAAGGTGAAAAAGAATTCAAAACAATTCAGTCTTAAAACGGTTACTATGATTACAATTTAACTATGCTATCTAAAATCAAACATACTTTAATAGGAATTTCTTGCGACGCCACAGGCCTTTAAACTACCAACTAGGCCCAAAATCTGAGGCCTAGCTAATGTAATTCAAAGCTCATCCATCAGACAATCAGACCCACGCCCCTGCAAAAATGCTGCTGCAATGGCCACTGTGGGCTACCCCATCACCTGCTCAAAATGAAGAAATGAAGATGGGAGTTGAGCTATAAGAGGGGGGTTACCCAGTTTGCCATGTGAAATGGGCAAAGTGTGAATAAACTCTTTATAAAACACTATTTGCAAGCTCACAGTGCAACTCACTGGTGTTTCCCACTGGTGTCTAAAGTGGCTGAACTGGGTGGTCAGGGGGACTTGGGGTATGGGAGCAACCACCTGAGGGACCCCAGTGTGGATTTATGCCTCCAAGAAAATGAAATCCCTCCTGCTCCAGCAACAAATGAGGGGCATATAAATTCAGAATTGTGTCGGGATTATCATACATCAGAAGTCTGAAAGACCATTAAAGAAAAAATTATTTCACTGGGGATCCATTCCTGTGGAAAGAGACACATTTTCTCTTACCTCTGGAATATCCTTCTGAAAATATGTGTGCCTTGAGTCCAAACCAGAAAGATGATGTTGATCACTGTGACTGCAAAAATCTACTATCTATATCAAAACCTGGGGGCTTGATTTTGGGCTTGGCCACGTGGTTTTGGAATTGAGATTCTATTCATCCTCTAGAATAAGGAGAGCCTCAAGAAGAGTGACAGCTTTGACCAGAACCACCAGGAAAACACCTGCTGGCACTTCAGGAGGTCTGCTGGACCGGTCAGAGGGAACTGGGGCAGGGGGGGAAGCAAATAAAGAAAACAAGCAGTTATCATAACAACACAATAATGGGTGAAAATATGGAAATTGTCTATTTTCAAATAAAGGATAGATCACAGAATAGACAGAGTCACACAAGGGAAACAAAGACTGACATCTCAGGTGGCAAGAAGGGAATCAAACCCACAGGGTACATATTGCAACAGAAAGACTGGAGGACTAATAAATAGGAGGGAGCTGCTGGGGAGTCTCATTTGCTTTCATTTAAAGTTTTCCCTTAAATAATTTCAATATCCTAGTCATGCTGGAAATTTGGGAGCAGAAAGGCACTCTGGTGCCAGGCTACAAAGTTCAGAAAGGAGCGAGCAGGCTCTGCCAGGGTTGGGGTAAGGGAACAAAGCAATATGAAAAGGAACCTTGGATTTGAACCAACAATTACCTGCACAAGCAGCATCCAGCCAGGATGATAACACTCAATAAAATATGTTGTGTGAGAAATCACACAGGAAGTGACAGCTGGAAAGGCAGCTGGGTCTTCAATAACTCATACTCAGGTGAGGAAGTAAGGTACCAGGACATAAGCCAAGCAATCCAAAATTAACACAAAGGGATGGCTAGGGCACCCAAAAGAGAAGATATAACCCTTCAGTTTTACAGGCTTTAGCCTGAGATTATTCAGCTGAAGAAACTGTACCACAGTTTGGTCTCAGTCAAGTCTTGTGTTACAGCAACAGACTCCCAGGGGAGTGAGCAAAGTACAACAAATCCACAGGATTTACCTTCATCCTCAGAATCAGGAGCTGCAGAGAGAAGCAGAAAACCCTTAAAAAGCAGTTCAGGCTATATATAAGAGAATAAAAAGCCTTGGAGGTGACACTCAACAGAGTTTGCACAAAGGTCTGAACACAAGGTCTGGCTTAGAAACAAAGCAAAAAATGTTATTATACGTGAGAGGGTATCTGTAAAAAGCAAAGGCATCCAAAGAAGAAACAAAGAGCAGTCAAATTCTGGCAGATTAAAAATGAAAATAGAATAATAGAAGGTCCCCAAAAGGAGCTGGAGTAACAAGTGACAGGAGTTTAAAAAAAAATTTAAAAATATTTTTAAAATAGCATATTTCCTCAAAGATGTCAGAAACAGCACTACTGCCACAAAGTGCACAGCATAAAATGGAGAGAGGACTCTTCATGGTACACCCCAGCTGGCAGCACAGATGCTCATTCACCCTCCCTCCCAGCAGGATGGGGGAAGGAACAGCGAGGAAACTCATGGGCTGAGGTAAAAACAGTTTAATAATTGAAATAAAATGAAATAAATGAAAATGCACAGTCATTAATGGTAAAACAACAAAAAGAAAAAAAATAAATGAAAGAATTAAAACATCTCAGTGTTACCAGCAGTGTTTTCAACACAAATCCAAAAAACTGCGCCAATGATAAAAAAATTAATTTTATCCCAGCCATAACCAGCACAGGACTACAAATGTAAAACTCAGGAAAGGACATGGAAATAAAGCAATATTTTATTAGTATTCACTGCAGAACAAGGTGCAAAGATTTCAATATTCTCAACTCTTATCTTTCTGAAACTTTTTTTTGCCTTCAAAAGATGTAATGGATAGATTGGCAAAGCAAATGGCAGCAAATCTCTAGAATTGCTAGAGGTAACCACCATGAAACACACAAAACATACTAGCTGTTCACCAAGAACTCCTCAAAAGCCCTCAAGGATGAGCAAGGTGTTTTGCTACAATTACCAGAGTTTAATTTCTTGCTTTTTACTAGAGGACTAAAAAAAATAGCAAAAACAACCCCAAAGAAAAACAAATCTGGGAAAGTTTTTAAGTGACACTTAAGGAACAGACCAAATTACTGGGAACTGTAGGAAGGAATAGGTCAAGTGGACCTTTGTTTAAATGTGATGCACTTTGAAACAGCCACTGTGGCATTTGCAAATTGAAGTTCTGCCATACAAACCTTTTGGAGTTTCTTAAATGGGATCAACAGATTTGCAGATAACAAAAGGTCTTTTTGGGATTTTGAAAAGCCTTTTGAGAAAGTCACTCATCAAATGCCTTTAATGAAACACAGCAACCAGAACTGAGGCAAAATGTCCCAGTAGGCATAAATTATTGAAGAGAAACACAGTAGGTAGGAGTACGTGGAGGTCTCAAGTGGACTTCTGCAGGGTCATTTTTAACCTGGTGCTATTTTACTTATTTGTAAAGAACAGAAAAGGAGAAAGCAGTGGCATGATGAAATTTCCAACCAGAGTTATTTAAAACAGTAAGGATGGGAACAGTGACAGAATTCCAGAAGAACTTTGTAATATGAAGAAACTCAGTAATACAATGGCAGGTGAAATCCAACTCAGATAAATACAAAGTGATGTTCATGGAGGAAACCAGACTTGGTTTTACAAAAATAACTGTATTTTCTTCCAAGCATCAGCTGAGTGCTTAGCAGAATTTAAGAAATGGAGTTTAATGAATGAGTGGGAGTGGACTTGAGGGGAAGGAGAGAGCCTGTTTCATGGACAGCCATGGTGTTCCAGTTCTCTCAGCTTGGGAAGGATACAACAGAACTGTATACAGCTCAGAGAATAATAAGTTATTCATAAGTCTGAAGCAGTTTGCTTCTGAGGATTTAAGAGTTGTAAAGAATAAGCTGGGACTCCTCAGTGACACAAAAATGAAGTGAAAAATAAAACCAAAAATATTCAAGTCTGGAAGAATTACCTGACTTCTCATCTTGCCTTTCTGTACCAATCCCCCAAGGAGCACTGCCAGGGTTGCTGGATCAGGTGAGCTTTCTCTCTGACCTCTTCAGCCCTTCTTACATAGTGCACCCACTCCCAAATTAAACCCACTACTTCACATTGTCACCAGTGACTGACATCACCAGATTACCAGTATCTCATGGTTTGATATTTGCTACTAAAGCAAGGAAAGACTGAGATAAGATTGCTGAAAAGGATGTTGCAGGTTAAAAATAAACAGCAAACCTTACAATATGTGCTCCTTTTGTGAGGACAGGGTTAGCAGGCAGCAGCATTTGTAGGCTCAGTTGCAAGAATGGCATTGTCAAGCAGGGCTGCCTGGTAGAGTAACAAGTTTTGTATTTGCTAGCCCTCAGCCAGCCTTTACAACTGCTTTGTGAGACCTGCCTAAGGTGTTGGAACACACTGTTAGCCAAAATAAAAAAATAATAAAGAAAAGAATGTTCTTTCTACAGGAGCAGCAGCTCATAGCAATAACTCTGGTGTCTAAATTAAACTCAGAGCTGTATTACAGCTCATCTTACTAATTTCACACTGGCATTGTGGCCCTTTGTTTTAAACAGTAGAGATGGGTCTGGTTGTCATTAACAGAAACTTACAAGTCAGGCTCTCCACATTCCCAGATGTCTGTTCCTTGGTAAATGGAAGGGGGACAAATAAAACATCATGTGATTTTTACAACTAACCCTTCAAAAAGCCATGCTGCGCGTTGTACCTGCAGAGAAATGACACCTCCCACCTTGAGCAATCTGCAAATTACTTTCAAGAATGTCAGGCACTGGTGTTTCCTCCTCAGCAGTAGAAATATTGGGGTCTAGGATAAAGCAGGGAATAGTATTAACAATAATAATAGTAGCAGTATGTCATTCAGAGACAGCCCTGCTTCTCAGGGCTGCTCCAAGAACAAAATCCATCGATTGAGTGATAGAGATCAGAAGGCTTTTAATAAGAATGGTATTTTAGATGAGGTATTTACAATGAAAAGCAAAGAGAGGAAAGGGAGAAGAATCCCTTCAGCCTCCTCGGCTTCTGGGATCTTCTCTGTCTGTCTGTCTCTGTCTGTGTGAACAGAGCAGAGCAGTGTCAGTGTACAATTACAAAGTATGAAAACAAATCCCAAAATAGGAGTGTTTATTTGGCCAAAGAAAAACAATCTGAGATATATGAAGAAAACAGTGCAACATGCAGAAGAAAGAGCAGCTGCAGTATGTATATCTTATCAAACTGAACACAATCCAACAACTTCAAGGCTGCAAGAACCAGTGAGGCACAAAAGTGCCTAAAGAAATCTTCTCAGGGTTAGCAACAGTAGTAGTAATAGCAGTGGTAGAACTCCTTCATATGTCTTTGTGACCTTTCACAGAAATTTCATCCCCATTTTGGCTCCCAATCAAGGATCAGCTCAGCCATTCACGGCAAGAACTTGTGTCAGAGAACAGGGGGTCCAGACCTGTTTGCAATTTCCTCTTTCTGTCCATCTCCACAGTCTGTGGGTTTCCATGTGATTTTAAGCTACCACAGGTTTGCTTCAGGCTTTGCAGGTCTCACACACCTTGCAGGTCCCTCGAGAGCAGGCAGAGCTCCTCCCCCAGGGCACTGCTGCTGCTCTGCACTGCCGGTACAGGATGAGAGCAATCAAAACTATTTCCACTTCAACTAAAGTGCTGTGAAACTTCCCCTTCTTTTCAAGATACTTCTCTTTCCTCCTTTAAAGCCTTCCAGCGTGAGTGTTAGCAAAGCAAAGCTGTACCAGGGAGCCTTTGAACAAGTTACAAAACCCATTTACCCTTAAAACATTCTTTGCTGATGACACTGCTGTTTTTATTAATACATCAGAGTGCTGGCTGTGCTGATGTTCCATTAATGACTACTCATAAAAGTGCTGTCCAGTGAGTGGAAAGAACATAGCTAGGGGAAGCTGCAGTCAAATCAACACAGTCAGCCTGCCCTGTTACAAAAAGGAGACTCTTTCACACAATAAGCGCCAGGAGTGCAGAACAGATTGCTCTCCAAGGTGAGCAGCGCACACACAAACAGTGGCAAATACAGACCTTTTACTCCTTTTGAAAGTCCTTCAGTGGCTAAGAAAAAAAGAACTACACCAATTAGGCTGTCAGCTGAGCAAACTGCTGGTGAAGGAAGGAAGGAAAAGTTAGAGTTCCTTCCTCAGACAGGTGTTCATCTGCAAGAACAAGGGACAGCCCTCGGTGTGATCCAGGTTCAGCTCAAGATAGCTCGAGAGATCCTGGGGGAGTAAAAAAGAACAGGCAGATCAGATAATTAATAACTATTCTCTGGCAGCAGACAGGTCACAAGGAATTAATTTCAATTCTATCCCTTCCGTGACTAGGCACTAATAGCCTGTCTCACACACTCCTTGGCAGCCTTTATTTAGTGTTGCCTTGCAGAAGTAAGCCTCCATCTCCTCACCTTTAGCCAGGCTGAGTAGAATCCAACTCTGTAAATCAACTTGTGAACAACTCATGGAATAAAAGGGTCACAAATCATTCTGCTGAGGTACTTTTGCAGGCATCTTTGAGTCTTTGTCCATGAATAATGAGAAACAGCAGAGCCACAGGTGGACTTCTTGGATGAAAATGCCATAAATGAGCAGAGATCACCATGTCTAAATCCTCTCAGTGCTGCTGCCCAGACATTGGATGGAGCAGGGAAGAAGAAAGGCTTTACTATGTGTGAAATAACTCAGAATCAAAGAATGGTTTGGGTTGGAATGGGCTTTAATGATCATCTCATTGCATGCCCTGCTGTGGGCAGGGACACCTTCCACTATCCCAGGTTGCTCCAAACCCTGTCCAGCCTGGCCTTGGACACTTCCAGGGATCCAGGGGCAGCCACAGCTTCTCTGGGCACCCTGTGCCAGGGCCTCACCACCACAAAGAAATGGTGGTAACACATCTTTGCCTCCTTAGGAAGAGAAACATAAAATTCATGGAGTATGGAATTTCCCAGAACATGAGTCTTCTAAAGAAGCTCACTGCACCTCAGTGTAGCACTTTTGGAGACCAGAAAGGTTTCCTGGAATTTAAACATTGGACCCTTACCCAAGTCTCAATGAAAAGTTAATATCGGGGAGAATCACAAATAAAAAAGTATAAATACTGAAATTCCTATGTTTTCCTATGAAACCTGGAGATACTAACAGAACTACTGTGGAAATGCTGCTCCTCCTAAAGGCTTCATTCATGCTACCACATTAATGGACACACATAAACACTGTCTTAAAAGAGATTCAGGTGTTAATTAACAGCATTTATTTTGTGTTTGTGTAAACAAACTGCTATTTACACTTCCAGATCAAAAGAAGAACATGATTTAAAAAAATCCTCTAAATAATACATCCTCTTTGGCTCAGGACCAGAGCTGACTCCAAATAACCAAGGAATGAAGGCATAGCTTTAATATGGAAGTTACACAGTGAATGAAGCTGACAAGACTTTTAGAGAAAGAAAAAATGGATAAAGAGGAAAGCTAATCAGGAAATTCTAAGTTTCTCCATGACATTCTTCAGCTACAACTGTAAATAATATATACCTGGAGTGGGAAGTCTAAAAGCTCTTACAAATGGCTTAACATGCCTGTCACTGCAGTCATTGAAATCAGTTAGGAAAAGGGGCGAAATCTTATTCTTAATTCATCTCAAATATAGGATTTATCCTTCAGTTTCTCCCTGTCAAAAATAGGAGCTAATACTAGTATGGCTAATGCTTTGCCCTTGTGCTTTTAAGGCTCAGGTAATGGCTTAGGAGTAGTAAAAAGACTAAAAATAGCATTTTATGTCTGGTTGATATTCATTGCTGTAGTAATATTGTAGCTCGGATCTGCTCTGTGGTTAGAAGGAAAATGGTGAGGAACTCTGAGCAGCAGAAGTTTCCATTCAGCACTTATATTTGTATTTACTGATGTACACTGAGCCACCAGGTGTTCCACTCAAATTTGCTATTTAAACATTTCTAACTTAATAACTGCTTCTATTGTCTTTATCTGCTTGGGTGGAGTTCCAGATATTTAGTGTCATTTTCCTTTTAAGATGGTAATAATGTGGTTATATTTCACGCTAATAAATATTGATTTACAGTGGTTGTTTGTGAGACTCTGAAGAGCCCAAGTGGAGGTTTTGTGTCTTAATCTTTTAATTTGTTTGTTTGTTTTCTACTTTCTAGGACTCAGCTGTTTTCAGTCACTGGCACCACCAGGCAGTCCCAGACACTTCTGTGTTAAGGTTAAGGAGTAACACAGATCCCAATCTTTTATTACTTTCTTATATTAACTTTACAACCCATATTTGCATGAGACTTGAGTCACTTGACTAAATTAGGTGAGGAACTAACCTTTGAAAAATTACCACCTCAAAGCATCATACAAAGTCAGGGAGTAATGACATGGAAATAGACTTTGGTTTTGGAGAAATAAATGTGACAAAACACCCTCATTCTATATGACCTACAGGAGAAATTCAGAATGGCAAAATTGCTTTTAGTTGCTTGTTTCCTAAACACAGCAGTTTTTCAAAAATAAAGACAAGGATTTATATTTTTTCTTCCTTAATAATTTAAAGGATGGCTTTCTCCCTACTAGCTTCATCACTGAAATGGGAAAGAATGAGAGAAAAATCCAAGGCAATGGGTCATCTTGGAGGTTTTCATCAATAATTCATTAGGCTCTGTGGTGGTATTCTGGCCTCTTATGAATACCATTTATTTCATCTTGTAATTATGTTAAACCCAGCTGGGAAGTTCTCAATGTACCTCAGGACCTTTATCTTTGGCGAATATTAGTATTGCATGTATAATGTATATTATTTGCAATATAATTATGCAGGTGAACCATTAACAGCCAATAAGTTCTTTGTTGCATTTTTATTATCCATTTCCCTTTTTGCCTATTTTCTTTTTTTTAAACATTGCAAATGATATGAGAAGGAAGTTGGCAGCATCTACCCTGCTGGCAGTCATGCCTGGGTCCTAGAAATATGGACTTGGCCAAGCTGGAAGAGCACAGCTCTTCTATGTCTGGTTATGCTTAAATTATGGTCACCTATACTTTTATTATTGAAAATCTCACAGGCTTGACTTCAGCTCTAATTCCCCAAAACAAACTGAGAACACTGAAGACCTTTGTGCAAGAAAACACACCAGTCACACTGGTATTACTGTAACTGGCTGTGAAAATAGAAGCTTAAAGATTCTTAGTCTGAAGGTACAGAAATATTTCCATATCAATTAAATAAATAAACCTTGCTGCAACCATGACTGAAGAGCATCAGCTCAGTGATGCAATACTGGAAATGCACAGAATCAAATACTGGCCAATTTCACCCCTTTCAGCTGCTTTGTTAATGCTCTATAGCATTAACAGCATGGTAAAAGAGAGTGTACAGAGGTTCACAGGCTTCCAACTTCAGAAAAAGCCATAACAATGCATCTCTGCATGTACAGCTTATCTCCAAACTGAATCCTGCCTTGACTCCCTGTTAAAAACAAAACAACAAAAAATCATAAATCCAGCTCGTGGCAACTTTGCTTTAACTGATAACTTTCCCTGGCACTCACATGTCAGAGACACTGTGTAAATTAAGATAACAGCTGTATTTAGGAAACACCATCAAAGTATCCTCAGAAGTGATTTCTTTTCTAAAAAGGGGGTTTGTTTATATAATAGTTTCAATTTCTACTGCAAAAAGCTATCAGAAAGGCCACTCTCTATTAAGGCCTATAATAATCATGAGATCTGCACGAGATGTCTAAAAGAACTGTGCTCTTTTGACCTGATACTTTCTTTGGGGTTTAGGGTCAGGTACTGGCAACCAAAAATTTTTGTTGCAAGGTGCTCGCTGAGTGAAAATTTAAGATCAGCCAAACCTATTTCATTGAAACTACCCCCAAGGACTTCCCTTTGCAGTCACAGATAATCAGGGGAAAAAACTTTGGCCTCAAGAGAACACAATCAACAAAACATTGCAGGCAGGTTTAATGAAAGCCTGAGAGTCACAAATGAGCACCAATCATACCAAGAAACAAAGAACAAACTCATCTGCCCTTAGGTCAACACAATTTCCCCAAATGAAAGATTTCTTTGCACTTTTCAAACATGTATCTGATAAACACAAATGTCAAAATCGATGGCAGACAAGTGTTATAACACTTATATGTGAGAAACACCAATATACATTAATAGATATATGTATAGAGCCCCGGAACCAGAACTGAAAGCAAAACCTAATAATCAGAGATTTTGATCCTATACATTGTTTTCTCTATCACTGAGACTATAATTTAAAATAATTTAATGGTCTTGATTTCCAAAGGATGAAATGTATAGTGTGTCAGATTTTAAGGACATCAAAATCATAACTTTTATTCCTATTATGTTTAATGTCTGCTATATAAATTTTATCCTGTCCAATACACTTAAGAAAACCTGCTTATTTAGGCAGCATCATACAGAAAATATCACACATACACATAACATCATTACAACCAAATCCTTCTTTTTTTTATCCTTATTTATTAATTTTTCTATGGATTTCTTTTAGGCTTGTTAAGTACCTGACTAATTATCTTTGAGAGATTTTACCCTGCACTAGGACCAGTCATTCCCAATTGCATAGACTGAACACTCTCTTCCAAAACCAATACTTCTGTATCATTTTAGAACCTAATTAAAATGCATTTCTGACACAAAATTCCCTGGTCAGCAGTGGCAGATTGGAGAAAAACTCTCTTGACCAACCTTTGCACAATGGAAACAATTGATCTGATTCACTTACTTCAAATACCATTTGCCTTTTGTCTTTTCTTCCTCCAGCATCACAAATGAAATCAATAGTGCTCCAGGTTTCCTGATCATTTTACAGAGGTAAAAAGTTCCCTAGTTTTGTTAGAAAAGTTTTGTTTTGTAAAAAAACATTCTTTATAGAATGCTCTTTGAAAAGAACAAGGAGGCAACTATGGAAATTAAGCACTCATCTCTATCACATTAATTGCAGGCTTACTATCTATGTTTTCCAGTTATTAAACGAAATAAATAAATAAAAATTAAAAAAAAATATCCCAAAACAACAACAAAAGAAACTCAAAACCCAAACCAAACAAAAAAAAAATTTAGATGGTAATTCTGCTACCTAAGTACAAGGTAATTTTCTCCCAGTTTTGGGCCACTCCTCATCAGGAAAAATTCCCATTGATCTGGCAGGTACTAAAATTTCACCCCAGCAGAAAAAACAAACTGATTCAAAAGCCTGGGGTGGAGTTTCTGCTCTCCAAAACTCGAGTGACAACTCTGATTCCTATGTGTTATTTTCCAAGTAGCCATGAATCTCAATATGAGAGACACTCCAAGGAAAAAGGGATGGTGAGCTTAAGCGAGGATTAGAAGGAACAGAGAAAGGATAATAAAGAGCTCAAAAAACCAAAACTTTAATGGGCATACAGCCCCTGGGTGGGCTGGGGGTGCACAAAGAGATGGGAGGTGACACAGCTGGGACAGCTGACCCCAAAGGGACAATGGGGTATTCCAAACCATGTGGCATCCTCGGCACAGAAACATGGGGAGAGGTTTCTGGGAGTGGGCACTGACCAAGGACTCATTGGCCATCAGTCACTTGGTGGTGAACATTTGGTTTTATTTGCAGCACTTGCCCCTCTGGCGTTTTATGTCTCCCAGTAATATTTTCTTTCATTATTATCATCATTAAATTATTTTTATCTCAACACATGAGTTTTTCTCAATGTTACTCTTCCAATTCCCACTCTCATCCTGCTGAGGGGGAGGGAATGAGCAGCTCTATGGGGTTGAGGCTCTGGGTGGGGTTGAACCACAACACAGAGTCATGCTGAAAAATAATGCAATATGTAACTAATCAATTGTTGGATTCTCTTTCCCTGGGCTAATCCTATTTGAAAAGTCGACAAGTTTAGTGTTACTTTCCAGCTCGGTTAATTACAAATCCCATTCATATTCCAAATGGAATATGAATATCCCATTCAAATCCCAGGCATATTCCATTCAAATACAAAGAAATATTTGGGCACCCTCTCCCGTTTTCAGGATGTATGGAATTAAATCTAGAGAAGGGGTACTCTTGAGGCAGTTATTGGAAACAAACACCTAACTGTGCCTGCTACTTGTAAAAGTTATTTGAAATTTTTTGAGATGGAGAGATAAAAGTGACTGCTACTGAATCTGTGCCCTAAATTCCTTGCATGGAAGTGTTCAAAAGGTGTGTGAATGCTTCACTTGGGGATAAGGTTTAGTGAACAGGGAGGTGTTGGATTAATGTTTGAACTCAATGGTCTTGGAAGTCTTTTCTAGCTTTAGCAATCCTATGATTCTATGAGGTTTAAACCATGGGGGCAGCAATAGCCTGGAGAGAAAAACTAGGCTCAGGTGAAGGTTTGAATCACGTTTTCGTTATTACCCTTTCTTTAAGGCCTTGGGTGAAACTCAGGAATAATGGGGTTCACAGACCTTCAGAGTCTTTGGCCTTTGCAGTGTGAATGGCAGCAATATTTCCTTCTGGTACCATGTTTTGACTCCAGAGCACTTTGAGGTTAGTCTTACAGAGGTTTCGAGAGCTGTAACAAAAAACATTTGTAAAACAAAACCACTATTTTTTTCACCATCCATTATATGTCCTTACTGTATTTTAGACCCATGAGCTCACTAATAAGCTCCTTTATGTAAAAACTGAGTATTTTAGGTCAGATCTCATTGTTGAAGCTCTTTACATTGTTCTGTCAGTGAATCAGATGCATTGAATGCCCAAACAGTTTTTTTTATTTTATTTCTGTATTATTATTCTAACACTTCACTCAGTCAGAGAATGAACTTGACTTGGTGTGATTAGATGAGAATTAAGTTGTTCACATGCTCTGTACAACACCAAAGATTTGAGGGATTTGTTTGAACATCTCTAATTCCTGCCAACACAGAAATACAGCCCTGCACACATACATCTGTTTCTGCTGGAGGTTTGTGCAACAGAAAAGCAAACACACCTGGAGGCAGGGGAAAGCTAAACCACTCCAAATGCTCTGCAAATTCTCCAGTGTGATATCTTTATTTCACCTCTTAAAATGTAATTCTTCCTAGCACCACAAAATTGGTGCCCAACTCTTTCTAAGTCTCAGCTCTGAGGTTCTAGGCAGGATTTTGTAATGTCTGTTTGTGTGCAGGAGGAGAGAGACTCAACACTTAGACTGTGTAAACTTGGACTAAAATGAAAAAAAAAAAAGCCTGAGGAAGCCTGGGTCGTTTCTGGAGTCTTGGTGGGTCTTTGGAAAACTTGGCTCTACCTTTCCTTCTGCACTCAATGAAGGCAATTCTTCCACTGAAGGTGATAATTTTGCTTTTGGGGTCCCCCACAGATAATTCTGGGTTTAGCAATTATTACCCAGCCTCCTTCCTAAGGAACATTATCATCCATTTTCTTCATTTTTCACATACTGCCAACATTCTAATGGCCATCAACTTCTCTCCTCAACACACAACTTGGAAAAACTGCAAATAAGGTTAACTTTCCTAAAGATATTTCTGATTTTGTTGATTTTGTGGAAGCATTTCAATGGAATGTTAGTATGACATTAAGCTGTATTTCATTGCCTCAGTACAGCACATCAGTTTGGAAAGGCTGACACAGGTATGGATATAACACTCCTACAAAGGAGTGAAGGAAGAACTATTTTGCCCAAGATGCAAGAATATGGCTATAATATTATTTCCTCCGCAGAGCAAACTTGTCTGCTAATTCCATACCTTTCTCACCAAATTTTGCATTTCCAGAGGTCATGACTTTCTTGCTCTTGTCTTAACACATCCTCTATCCTTTGAACCAGCTCATTTTCTTATCAGAATTAGCAATTTCTCCAATGTCAATAAAAATGCTGTTAATTGCTCCAGTACAGCAATTCTGTCCCTCTCTGCATTACATAATTGTAGACAGCATTTCAATTTGCTCATATTTATTTTGTGTGTCTAGACTTTTTCAAGGTTTCCCTTCAGGAAAAATGAAGGGTTTTACAAGTCACTGAAATCACCCACAACGATTTTGGAGTTGGTAAAGCCAACAAAAGGTACTTAAGTGATTTGCCCAAGATGAGTCAGGAAGTACAGCTATAGACAAACCCTGGAGACTTTAAACTTTCTTTTTTCTCTAACCACAGGATGAAAACACTGCTGTCTCACTAGCCTGTTCTTACTGCTTCAAGTGAAATTTATTCCACCCTTACATGGCCTCTGAAGTCCCATTTCTGTGATAACACATAGATTTTTCATTACCTCTCGACAAAATGCTTAGTACCAGTGTTTATTTTATCCCACTCCAGGCAAAATAACTGGAAAAGAATAATAACCAGATCCTAACAGCCATGAATCATTGACAGAATTTCCTTGTAGAATAATATGACATAAACAATATTTAGGCTGAGAATTTTTTTGAAAGGCTTCTAAAACTTCCAGAAATTAAAACATCACCTAAGCCAAAACCCTAAATTTTGGAGCTTCTTTTACTCTGGAAAGGATGATTTCTATAATTATCTTCTATAATTATCTTCCTTCCTGATCCCCAGTCTCACAAAAATGTCTTCAGAACTATGCTAAACAGCACAGTATGCCCAACTCTTTCATTCTATGTGCAGAGCAATGCTTTGGGTTTTTTTAGCTGTACAACTGAGTAAGTTTGTGTTTCCACCCTTCACAAATCACTTCTTCATCACAAGCACCTGCTGCACCTTGTTTAGATTCTTGCCTTGAAAGAAAGATCTATCTGTGCTGTCATGTGTTTCCAATATCAAAATATCAAAATTCTTTTGGCCCAGAGATAAGAGAATTAGAATCCTTGTTAAAATGAGGATTTCTGCATAGATTTTTAACCCACGTCAATTTATCTTTTAATCTCAAATCTTTGAAATGGTCAGTCCCACTTTGTTTCTGCCAGATGAAGGACAAAGTCTGACTAGCAGCAGCCTGGAAATGAAACCATTGTTTTAATGTAACAGTTTTATTGGTTCTCTTTTGTGCTGAGCTAATATGACATATTATATTATAGCTGAAATATTATAATGAATTGTGTGAGGTTCACATTAGTTTGAAAGCATTCTTTACCAAGCTTGTACTATCATCATTTGCAAGTCAATACAAAAAAGAACATAGCAGGAAAGCTAATCTGGTGGGCATTGTATTAGTCTCTTTCTCATTAGTGTCAGAAATTAATTGCAACATAAACAAATAACTCAAGACAGTTCTGCTTCTCTCCTGTAGTTAGTGAGTAAGGGAATATTCAACAGAAGGCCTCTGAGGGTCTCTGCCTTGCACAAAGCTCTCAGCCACAGACAAGATAAATGCCTAAGTAAAAATTAGGGGAAAATATTAAAAATATATAATTCAGACCACAGACCCTACCTGCACCTCTGCAGGAAGTTGATGATTACTTTTTTTTTTTTTTTAATTCCTAACATTGACTTGGATTTGTTTGCAGTTGCCTAACAACTACAGAAACTGCTGAATGGTTGGGGTGGGCAGTTTTACAGCCAGGTGGGTGTGAGGCACTCACCTGAATTTAATTCCCCCTGGTGAGCAAATGGTTAAATGCTTTTGTTTAGCTGCTCCCCCTGGTCCTCTGTGGAAGTGTGACATGGATTCTCCTGTACCAGCTTGGAAAGGTCAATGGAGCACTGTCCTCATGAGAGACCCCAGGCACAGCTTGCTTTTCCTCATGGTGATTTCACAGCACTTCAGTTCCATTTGAAAACAAAGCATTTTGAATGCTCTCAAACAGAGAAGATGCTTTTCCACCTCGTTTCAAGTTTCCTTTTAAGTGGGAACACCACTTTCCACTTTGCACCTGAGCCCACAGACCTGAAGAACCAGTCCTGCACATCATTTTAATCTCATTCACTAGAACACCACCAAACTTGAAACCCACGTGCCTGGCCCACAATAGCCACACTCATTCTGAAAGGAGAACAGTGGGACCTGCATGCTAAAGCTTAGAGCCCCAGGTTAGCAACTTTGAGCTTGCAAGAGGAAGGGTGTTGGAACAATCCATAAGTGCAAATCAATCAAACAGGCAATGGAAGACTTCAGTGAAAGACTTCTGGGTGTTCAACAGGACTCTCTAGAGTAAAAGAATTTATAATATATAGATTATATCATGCAAATGTCTCTCCTAGTGGCATTCTTCAGTCACTGTTTCCAAGAGGCTCAGAGGTGTCTCCTTCACTTTATTTTAAGCTGCTGCCTATTTAACTTCTTTTGAAGTGTAAAACTGTTCAGCAAATGGGAAACAGAAACACATAGGCCTGAAGAGATAAATATATGAAAGAAATACTAGAAAAACAAAATTATCATCAGGCCAGTTTCCACAACTTAGATGTACCTTTTCCTAATTCTAGGAAGTTTCATTAATTGCAAATTTCATAGATATAGGTTTGACTGGGGGCAGAGGGAACAGGAGGAAGAAGGGAGCATTTCAAGTCTGTTCCTTTGCTGTGATTACAGCATATTCCAGTTTCATATTTCCATATTCCTTTACTAGTGCTCCAGCTTAGTTCCTAGTCTCTCATTCTTTTTTTTTAAGCAACAAATTTGCTTTTATGCCTCAATAGCAACACTAGTAGATCAATCAATTTAAGACACGATGTGCACTGTACCTGGACACTAATAAAATAATATGCACAGAGCCATCTAAATTTACCCTGAAGAATAAATCTAAAGGTCTTGGTCAATAACCCTAACTGATCACAACATGGGGTGATGGATTTGAGGATAAAAGTTTGAGCAAATATATCTGATTTTTGTTAAGCTGCCTCATATGAATATACATAAGGGTCAAAACACCCCAAAATTAAGATGCAGTAGATGAGGGATATTACAAATACTAATCACTCAGAAAAGCAATTATTTACATGGATTAAAAGACAATTCTTATTAGCAAAGTTAATATTTTTGCTAAAAATTCCACAGACTTTCCCAAACAACAAATATAGTAAATTGTCTAATCCACAAGTGAGAATCTGAGGTTCTGACCCAGACTGGCCATGGGCACAGGGTGAAAGCAATTTGTGCCACTGAAGCATCCTGCAGTGGAAATGGAAGAATCTGCTCATTTCTCCAATGCTTCCCATTTGATATTACTATTAACTTAGAAAAAATATTCATTGACCCAACTGTACTGGATTTATGATGCCTGGGCACCAATTTGCCTATTAGCTGATGTTTTGGGGCAATAAACTCTAGCAGCTGAGTTATAGATCCACCCTCCTTGCTGATGGTTTTGCCTTGAGGACAGTGATGTGTGGCAGAGGGACTTGTCAGACCTCAGGGCAGAATCATCTGTAATCACTCAATACGAATTTGTTGTTAAATCCAGAGATCCAAGCTTCATAGAATTATACAATCATAGAATATCCTGAATTGGAAGGGATCCACAAGAATCATCGAGTCCAACTCCTGGCCCTGCAAAGAACAACCCCAAGAACCCCACCATGGTTCTGAGAGCATTGCCCAAACACTCCTTGAGCTCTGTCAGGGTTGGTGCTGTGACCACTGCCCTGGGGAGCCTTTTCAGTGCCCAACCTCCCTCTGGGGGACATTTGGTTAGGTCATTCTGTGGCAGAAGTTTTTAGAACAGTTTTCTAGTGATTTTGTCCAAGATTTATGTGCCACACACTAAATATAAATATAAATATAAATAATATAAATATACATAAACAATATGTTTAGGTTCCTAGGCACTAGGAACTCTCCAACTTCAGAGCTCTGACAAGTAATTGGGAACAGAGGGACACGATGAACCAGCCCTGACATGTGGATGTCCTCTCTTGGATCTGAGTACTCAATATGGAGGGAAAGATCTCAATTTTCATAATATGTGTGCTTCTTTACTCTAGGGGGAAAAAAGGTAGCAGATAATAATGATAATGTGAAAGAAATACATATAATAGATACAAAGGATACATACAAATATGATGATAATATAAATTAAAACCTTTGCCTCTTTAACACTTAGAATTTTCTGTCTTCACAATAATATCATTAGATATGATCAGCTTTAATCCACTACTTCCCTTTCAATTCCTCAGCACCTCAAAAAGTTTTCATTACATTCAATTAATCTGAGAGATTTCGAGTGCTTGTTTTCTTTATCGTTTTAAAGACTTTCTGCCAGGACACCTCTGGCACCTCTGGGCACCTTGGCAGTGGCCACTGCTGGTGGATGAACCTCTTTAATCACAGAAGTTTAGCATCCCACAGCAATCAGCATTATCCTCCTGTCAAAGCCATGACACTGGGCAAGATCGATGCCCCTTCCCTGCTGGCCTCTGCTCCTGGACTGCTCTTGATTTATTGTGTCTGGGGCTTGGCAAGGGGGGGCAGATGGCTTTGAATCAATCAGAGGGTGGGGATGGAGTGTCCCCCTGTGCAAGGCAATGCTGGTCTATAAAACTATGTGTGTGTCAAGTACCAGAGGAATATCAGCTGCCAAAGGCAGGAAAAAAAGAAAACTTCCTGGGTGAATAAACAACAGAACATGTGATTCATATTTGAACTGCAGAACCCCACAGAATGGGGAAGTTGTTTGTGGGGCAGTGTTTGGTCTTTAATTTTGCAGCTCCTAAAATGCCAAGACACAGCAGAAGTGTGGATTACAACCATGATGTGGTTTATGTCACTGGTTTTATAAAATGACATTAAAAAAAAACTGTTTCCGAAGTTTTCCAAAGTTTTCCAAGCCCACAGTGTGGCAGCAACTTCAGAAGGAGGCATATAAAAGTGATGTGAGAATTAGAAGGTCTAATATATTTTTAGAATTATAATCAATGTTAATGATAATGAAGTTCTGGTTATATAGTGCAATAATGTTAATTCTGGGTGTTTATAATCCGACAGAAATAGGTAAAACATCCCTGCTACAGCTTATACTTTTCTCAGAAAGCATTTGAAAACTGCATAGATTGTTCTAGGGTTCACCACAGGAATGTGGAATACCCTGGTAATTTCAAACATATTTTGGAGTATTTAATGCTTTCCTTCTGATGATTCTTTGATTCTTACAGACCAGGTCGGAGTTTTGTTGTGACTTATAAACTGCCTGTTTCCTACACTGACTTTTCTAAAATATGGGAAGAGGCTAATTTCATATTAAAAACTGGAGCTGTAGATGGTAATTACCAAAGGGAAACATCCACACTTCAGAGCTAATCTTTATTCAGTACATGACTGTGCTGGAGTTACTATAGAGTTTGCTAGAGTTACTAGAGAGTTCTCAAGACGTTCCTAAGTTTCTTCAAACTTTACTAACTTTTTATGTCTTTCAGGATGCTTCCCACTGCAATGGATGTGTCTAAGCCTTGGTCTTCATTGGATATGTAACAGAAAACTATCCAAACACATGAAAAACCATAAGCTGTGATTCATTTTGATTCACTCCCTCTTCCTCTGCTCCTTAAGGTATTGGCTGTGTTTACAAACTCAGCAGGGTATACAAGAAACAAAGTTAAACTTGACAAGGCAACTTCATCTTGGATGTTTAATGATACCTCTCTGCTCCCTGCCAACACTGTCACCTTTAACACAAATGGTTTTTATGTAAATGAACAGTAAATTATTTCAAAAGAAGATTCTAGACTTGGCTTTTGCACCAGTGTGGTTTGCAAAATGAAGCTCAGTGCTATTACAGATGTTCATGGGAGGAGGAACTTTCTCAAACAAATCAATCTTTTCTGAAGTTTTTAGAGGATTATGAAAAACCTTTAACTATAAAAACTTTGGAACATACCTTGAAAAAGTGCACTCACAACATCTGTGTACAGGACAAGATGCAGGGAAAACAATTAAGACAAAAGAGCCCACATATGAGGGAGAAAATATTTGATCCACTTGAGTTTGCCTTGTGTGCTGATTCAGCCATGAGTGCCAAGGGTTCTCACAGAACTGACCTGGGATTCTCTCTTAGCACAGAAATCTGAGGATAAACACCTGCAACTGAGCCTCATCTCTGACCTCCCTTTTTAATCACCAGAGAGAAACAGGTCTTTCTTGGAAGCCATTTAGATCACCCATCTTAGACTTCTGAATCCTGGAAGTGGCTGTGTCTCCACCCATCACCGAAAAGAAAATGGAAGAGTAGGCAGCAGGATCTTGTCTAAAGCTGAGTGCACAAGGTGCACCACTGTGGTGCTAAACAAACCCACCAGGGGAATTTTCATCAGCAATTGAAAAACTTTTGAGAACACAAGGATAACTCAAATTTCTTTCCAGCTCTTTTCCAGACAGGCAGGGTTTGTTAGAAAAGTTTTATTCCCTCCTGTCATGTCAACAGAATAGTTCTTACTGCCATTAAAGTCCTCTTGCAAAAATGTTGATCATCATAACCATACTTCTGCACGAAGAGTGGATCCATCTATAAATGGAAAAAGTGCAAAAACAGCTGGAAAGAGACTAGAGTAAAAGAGAAGAGATTTTGATGAGATATTAGGGAGAAACTCTTTCCTGTGAGGGAGGTGAGGCCCTGGCACAAGTTGCCCAGGGAAGCTGTCCCTGCTCCATCCCTGGAAGTGTCCAAGGCCAGTTTGGATGGGGCTTGGGTCAGCCTGGTCTAGTGGAAAGTGTCCCTGCCTATGGCAGGGGCTTGGAACAAGGTCAGCTTGTTTGTGAGTGGGTGGAACTAGTTAAACTGCAGCAGTGAGCTGAAAAGTAGAAAAACTTAAATATGGTGTGATGTGCCTTGTGTGAAGGGCTGGGGTGTGGGGTGCCTGTCACCACTGTGCAAAGCCATCTCCCAGAGTGCTGGCCCTGCAGGGTGGCCAGGGACTGCACGTGGTGGGGTTGGTGCTCCTGAGAGCTGCAGGGTGTTTGGCTCAGAGCAGCTCTGCTGCTTCACTTGCAGTTAACTCCAGCACCAGCTGCTGTCCATCCTAATCTCCAGGTGCAGTGGCTCAAATGCACTCTGTGCTTGCAGCGAGGTTTCTCACAGGTGGTTGCTCCTTTGTGCCTTGTTTGGCAAGCCTGTGATGCCTTAGGTTTTTAACTTTTACATTTTTCAAATCCTGTACTGCTAGTGTAACTGTGACTTGTTAATCGCTGCTCTCTTGTGCTGTTCTCTGTGCTAAGATAGACAAAACAAAACCTCTAACTTGCCCTGCAAGGACACCTAAAAACAAGAACTGTAAACCATCATCTTGAGAAGAGGGGGGCAGGCTAAGGGAAATCACATCATTGGCTAGGTTCTAGTTAGTGAATTAATGTTGATATAAAAGTGTGAAGCTCTCGTGACCAGGGGCGTCCATTTTGGGATCCACCGAGATAGGACCTTTGGACCCCAAAGTCTGCACCTGAAAGCCTTTCAAATAAATACCTCCTTTATTCCTTTATTCCTGTCTGGTCTCTGTTTCTAGGTAGCCGTTTAAGGCATCACCTGGACCAGCCTGGATATTTCTATCTGTGTGTCTGTCCACTGCTAGATCCAGCAATCCTCTGGGGGACTTTTAAGATGCCTCCTGCAAGTGACAATGGTTAATTAAAAAAATCAGGAAATCTAATGTAAGCATTTAAATTAAATGAAAAGAGGCTTAATGTGATGAGATAAACTAGGAGGCACAGAGATGAAGTCAGTGAACAATGTGCTGCTCCCAGAATGTCCACTGTTAGATTTGAATGCACAGGGCAAAGAGAAAGCTCTGCTTGACCTTTTGGTTGTGTTCCTTCAGGAGAAGGTTTAGGAGTTTTTTTACAGATTAGAATGTAGAATAAAAATCACAGAAAAGAATCATGTTTAGGTTGGAAGGGACCTTAAAGACCATCTAGTTCCACCTCCTTGCCATGGTTAATCAGAGCCCTGTCCGACCTGGCCTCAGACACTTCCAGGGATGAGGCAGCCACAGCTTCTCTGGGCAGCCTGTGCCAGGTCCTTCCCACCCTCACAGCAAAGAGCTTCCCCCTGATACCTAATTCCCTAATAAAAGAAATTGAGGGAGTTCATATTTAATACAGCTTTAGTTAAACAAAATAATTTTGGATGTCATGAAAACTCTGTTGCTATTGACTCTCTAAAAACAGACCCTCAAAATGTTTCTGTGGGCTTAAATAAGGAAAATCTTCGGAGGAAGTGATAACAGAACAGATTCAGTGTGAGAAGTACACAATAACTCTGTGCCACCTCTGAAATAACCTTGATCACTGCTGACAGAAGGGAAGATTTGGCAAAAACTAGTAAGAGAGGAATAAGTTTCATTGGCACTAACCTGGGAAAGATACTTAGAGAGTCAGATGCCTTCTGAACTACATTCTTGATAGTGTTGAAATTATTCCTCAGTGTAAAGTTTTTGCTATGTACCATGTAGTATCTTTATCTGCCACAGAGGTAAAAATTAATATTAAATACATGTCAGACACAGTTAGTTTCACACGGCAGCTGTATTCACAACAATTATCTGCTGCCCAGAATACTGATCAAGGGCATTTCTTGATCAGTTCTTCTGAAGAGTAGAAGGCTGCTTGCTCTGGAAGAATTGCTTCAAGAAAGAATTATACTCAGCCCTAGACCAGTGCAACACTTTTGACAGCAATTTCACTGAAGTTTAGGGTCTTCATCTTTGATCTGTTACAGTGCTCTTCTGGCCTGGTTGAAATTTGGGTGCAATGTATCAGAACCACTACATTACTACAAATAAAAAATAAATAAAAAAAAATATTAAATATACTTAGTTAGTTGCATGTGCTGGTCACAACTAACAATTTATTCACATGATTGCTCTGTAAAATGCCAAGGGATTTCTAGTCAGTCAACTCAATTTAAACAGGGGATTCCCTTGCTCTACCTCTTCACATATTTCTGAACGAGAACTAACATTGCATAAGTCATGTTCTGAAAGAAATAAACTCTTTACAGCCAGCTTATTTTTGCTGCTATTGCCACTGTCCCCTATTCAAAAGTGCTTAATGGTGGTGTAAGCTACCAGGAATGCTTGATCACTTGTAGTGGTCACACAACCGTTGAAATAAAAATTGATCTTTCTCCTAATATCCCAGTTATTTTTATAAAACAGGGAAGATGAAAGCACCCAATTCTAAATATTATTTAAATGAAAGATTTAGTTCCTTCTTGATGCTTTTTCTTGATGCCCCTTCCGTTCCTAGGGAACATAACTTCTCCATTTAATTTTGCTTGTTCCATTAGCATAAGTTGTTCCTTAAGGCTTCATTCTTTTTTCAGATCTTTTTTTCTTCTCTCAGATGATATGACTTAATTCAGATTTCCACAGGAACTGTGCTGTTTTCCCTCCAGAAGCCATTGATCCAGCATGCATGAGCAATAGTTGGTTCCTTCCATGAGCAGGGTAGTAGATTCATTGGTTTTAATGACAAAATAAGCCATTTTGCTAAACAAATCTCTTTTATTGTACAGTGCACATCCTTTTCACCTCTCTTGGTCTTCAACTGTGCTGTTCTCTGTATTCTACATCCTTCTACTTCAGACTTCTAAATCCATTCCTCTACTTTACCTGTTTTTCCCACTTATTGTGTCTTAAATTTGGATGGATGATGAAAACAAACAGTCTGACAACTTTATAATGACACCACCAGCACCCACCAGTTTCAAATGTGAATGTTTTAGTGATTCTGAACTCTGTGGTCACTTCTTTCACATGAATTGCCAAATATTCTGCTTTCAAAAAGCTGCTCTGTCCAGCCAGTAAATTCTCACCACCATTTTTTTAGTACATCTACTGACCAGAGCCAGCACTTCTACTTTCCAAATGTTTATTTCTACATTCCAGCATATTTAGTACATCTGTAAAAGTACAGAATGGAAAAATGCCTTGAAAAGCCCTCAGGATTTCCTGCCACTCATGCTCTTTGCCATTGACAACAATCATATTTTTTAAAAATTTACTCCAAAAGAAATGTGTGTGTTGTGTTTTGTTCTGTGTTTTGTGTGGTTTGTGGTTTGTATGGTTTTGTTGCTTATTTATAAAGGAGATGTGGGAATACTTGATTCAACTGTGTATAGAATAAAACATCAAACACTAAGTTAAAAAACTTGTGGACAAAAGAATAAAAAAGAATAAAAGTAGAGTAAAACAGAGTATGTGGTAGATAATGGAAAAACAAAGAGTGCAGGAAAGCAGGAAGAAAAATTTGAAATATTAAGAATAAATATGGAAAAAAAGGTATCATATAAGAAACACAAATTATAGAAGAAATTGAGAATGTATGGAAGGAACAAGGAACTACAATCAGATCTCAAAAAGAGGGGACCCATTATAGAAGTAAAGGAAAATGTAATTACTGTTCCTGCCCACGTTTTTCATGTTCAGAGCACTCCCACTCTAATCATAGTGGCCAAAAATATAGCAGGGTTCATGAAGTGGTTATTGAAAACAATGAAAGTTGGGTAAGTTCAGTGTTAAAGGCATCCTAGTATAACCTATGGCCAGACAGATCCTAAATCAGCAATTACAAAATAATTGAGATGATATCATGAACAAACCACATTCCCTCTTTCTAATATTAATTCCATAGACATCTAAATCTGTATCTGTATCCAGATCTGAAAATTGTTTCCAACACCTTTGGTCATAAATACAGTAGAGTAGAAAACTCTATGGATTACTCAACACAGACATTCCAGTGCATTTCCTGAACCAATCACTCCAAACACTGGGGTTTAAAGTGCCAGAATCATATAAATAGGCATGTTAATTTAATGAGATAGCCTGAGAATAAAGTGGGACCAAAATCTGTCAGAGGCATATTTTGTGGATTCAGTTACGGCTGATGCAAATTTTATTTCCACGTGGTTTCCTGGAGAGGCATCCAGCCAGCCCTTCAAAGAATTAATTAAATCAGAACTCAGTATCAAACTAACATCTTAACCACTGGACATTTCTTCCTTTATAGATAGAGCTTTAGGTAAAGTAGAATAAATAAATACCAGACCTCTCTCCTGCATGAAAGTGTTGTAAAGCTGCAAACCAATTAGGCTGAAAAGTTCCCATAGGTCTAGTCCAAAAAAATTCACTCCAGTAGCTAAACAAATCCATTGACTTAAAAATTCCCAGGATCTTAACTGGAAAGCATCCACACCTAGGGATCTCTTAAAACATATTAAATCAGTGATCTTTAAATGCTGCACATCTCTTCCAAATGTCACCACTTTTCTGCAAGCTGTAAATACTTCAGGAGCCTCCAGTCAGACAAATGCAAATGAGGCTCAAAACTCACTTGACTCCATGTTATTTGACACAGACACCACCAAAGCAGGTGAGGACAATCCAATAGATTTATCCCAGATATTCCAAGGGACTTAATGGCTCAGTGTCACAACCCATGGACAAGGGGAACAGTGTTCATTATAAATTATCCTAACACTGAGCAAAGGCTCCAGCCCAGTGCCAGGGAACTCTTATGCTTTTATTATAAATTTATCTTAACTCCAGCAGCCAACCCACTAGTTAGTCTCAAGAAGGTTGGCCAACAAGACCTTAATTTTACATGAACTTTGTCAAGTTCCCCACTCCTCATTACAAACTTCCCAAAAATTCTGGCTAACAAGCCTTTAGTCTTTTACAGCACACTTCCTCAGGGTACCCAAAGTTACTTCTAACCATGGTTTTTACTTGTGCAGTCCAAATGTTTGAGGCAAAACATGCTTATGCTTGGTCCTCCACACTCAGCACCTTTTTCTCACCTTTCAGCGGCAGCAGAGGCACAACCAAAAGAGTTCAATTTACAAACTCACTTTTCTTGGTCTGACTGTGAGGGTTGGCATTCAGTTCTTGAGGTCTCTCACAGAATTACTCCTTTCAAAGAGGGAAATCCACACAGTTTTCAACTGCCTTTAGAAAGTGCTGGTGGAGAAAATTATTGCTTTTAGGGAGTGAAACCCACAATCATGCAGACTGGGATTCTAGGAAAGCACTCCTTGTTTTGATTCCACAACTCCTCAGGCCAAGGGACAGTGAAGTTAAGTCAGGCTGGTGCTTTATGTGTGCAAATAGTAGAATTTTTTGTCCTTTAATCACTCAAAACATCTGTGAAAAAAAGTGATCTCGTTGAAAACTTAACTTCCAACTGAAAATACTTACAAAGACATTACTTTGAGCAATTTAAATTATTTCGATTTCAAACGACATTTCAAATTCAAAATTGTTGTATGAATCAAGCTGATTTCTTATTTAATTCCTTACCTGCTAAACGAGTTCTGATGTAAAATAGGAACACAGAAAAGTGTAGGGTATGTGGGGTTTGCCTCTTTCACTTCCGTCTTTGGTTTCTGCAATTTTTTTCCTGGGCAGGGAAAAGTCAGAAATGTCTGTGCCTTCTAAATAGAATAAAATGGAAAACTAAGAAAATGTGAAAGATTCGGGAGCATGGATGTCAACAGAGAAGAATATAGTAAAAATTCATTATATTATAGGTCCAAGGACTATAAAGAGAAAAGTACCTGGTTCTCAGAGCATGCAGTAGCTGGAAAAATAGAGGTATGGTGTTACTTCCTTTGGCTAAAGGTGCTGTTCCAGTGACTCTGATTTAATTTATTAAAGAGTTCCCACCCCTGCTGGATTCATTCTGGGTCACACAAGTCCTTCCTCTGCAGACATGGGTGACACACAGGTCTCGTGGCTTCCAGTGACTCACTCAATTTCTCTGTGTGGAGCAAAACTAACTCAGCACAAGGGCCCTGGATGCCTCTGCAAGAGTCATTCATAAAGGTTTATTCTCATTTGCAGTGCACTCAGCTTTAGCAAACAGCAGGATGGTTATGGTGGAGGAAGGAACCAGCCCACCAACACACCCAGGCAGAAAACAATAATGAGTCTCCTTCCTCTCTCATTATTGCTCACACAGGAAAACATCCCTTTCATTCTTACTTGCCCTTGGAGTGATGGGGAATATGCTGAAGAAGTCCTACAGGAGCTTAATTACTTATCACAAATCTTTTAAATGAGTTTATACTCATTAATGTGGCATCTGGGAAATGGGCATTAAACCATCAATTACCTTTTTGCTAATCAAAAGCCTCCAAGCTTGTTGTTTGGAGGGTACTTCTCATACAGAGCTTTACCTCCACATCAGGCTAATCAGACCAGTTTTTCTTCTCTGAATTTGAAACTGCTAGAAATGAGCATGCAGAGGCTTTATCTAGGAGATGGTCGAGCACACAGGCAGTTCTCCTGCTTTATTCTGCTGGTGTGTTTTGCCATAAGTGACCCCTCCCTACAAAATTCTGGTGTACCTATGCTGCTGTTCAGGAAGATAACTGCAAAAGGTGACAGGAATACCATACAGTTCAGATATTGTAGAGGAATTGGGGGGAAAATTCAGCTCAGTGTAGCTGCTGAGGTGCAGGTGGGCTTGTGAGTGGTGCTGAACCCTTGGGTTATCAGTCAAGCTCTGTCCCAGATAAGTCAGGTGTGCCTGAACTTATCCCTGCATCCTAAACCGCAGCTGTGCTGGCCTGGCTTGGGCCACAGTCTATTTAAACAATCTCAACCCATCAGGTTCTACAGGTTATCTGTTTTTAGTTTGTCACAGCATCTACTTCAATAATCTCTCCTGTGACAAAATGAATGAATTTTTCTTAGTTTTCTAATAATTTCTAATAAATAAGGCAGAGAGCCGAGCACCCTGTAGCAGTTTCTGGAGGGCACTGCTTAAAACAGAAAGAAAAGAATTCCTGGACAGCCAAGCCACTGTTACATAAAAGTTTTCCTGTGATTCTGGTACAGATTCCTTTAAGATCATTCAGCAAATTAAGTAAGGAAACCAGTCTCTTTTTTGTAACCATTTCCATGCTGTCAGAACAAGGGTTCACAGACAGGTAGGATCTGTGTTGAGACATTTGGCTTCCTCTTCTCTTACATTCACACAAGCTTGCAAAATTTACACAAACCTGTAAATTCAATGTCAAGCAAACATACTGGGTTTTTTCTCTGTGTGAGTATAAAAGTGGAAAGGGGAAATTGTGCTGGGAAACAGTCTCATTTCTAACCATTCACAAGAAGCTTAAATTTGCTTCGTGCACTGAAGGAAATTCCTAAATATTTGAACAAGGATGCTAATGGCAATGGTACAGGGTTTATGTCCTGGTGTCTTTCTCCCGAGATGGACCAAGCACAGGTGAGCCCTCACTAACTCAGCCTTCAGCTGCAAGCACAAATCTCCTGATTTATTTCAGGATACTGAGACACAGTATCCACCATTTGTCTTTGCCCCAATTTTATGCTTCATGGCACTGATGGTGTCAGGTTGGAGAGTGTGTTGGTCACTTGAAATCCAGATATCAGGGAAGGGATTAATCTAAGCAAAAGCAGACATTCCTGGTGTAGATAACTGCACTGTATCTTGTCCTGCACTTCCTTAATAGTCAACAGAGAGGAGGAGGAGACACTGACAGTGCAGCTCATCCTGTGCCAAAACAGGCATCTAAACCTGGGCATATAAATCACATTTTAAAGTGTTTCTTTTCCACACAGGAGGCTAAGGTGGATGAGTGAAAATACCTAAGCAGGTGATAAGGGTCTCAGCCCTGGAGTACACTTGGTGCTTCTTGCAGAACAGCATTTTTTCCGCACAGTTGTCTGTATCTTCAAATATTCTTCCTTCCTCTGTGACAAGGGGTGTGGGACAGGCAATAAATCTGTTTAAGAACAGCTGTAACACTGTGAGCAAGTGAGACCATGTTATTCCAGGTGTTCTTCAAAGGCAGTGCTGGATAAATCAAGTTCATGAAGAGCACAAAATACCTCATTGCCACAGCACTTCTTCTTGTCATACAGTAGAAAAGATTGGTGAAAAACTGTAGGTAAAATTATTAATTGTAAGGCGAAGCTGCCTTCAGGCAATGCATTCTCATCTATCTGTACAGTGATTTCATCTTTCCCATTACCTGTGATTGACAAGCTACAGTGAAGAAATGAGTAGATATCCTGAAACACCTAGAAAATTCCTTTCCAAAATTCCATTTCTGATGACAGCAAAGTTCAGAGGGGAAAGGAAATAAAAATTAGAATTGAAGTGTGTGTTCCTGTTGTGACAGCCATTAAAAGGCACGCTTATCAAACACACTGGCTGTCATCAAAAACCAGACTTCCAATTTAAACTTGTAGTTCCTTCTGCACAAGGAAGCTTTGTCTGGGAATCCCAGTAGGCTCAAACTGACTAAGGGAACGAGGCTGTGTAGCAGACAGATCTAGACAGCTAACTGATGGAAAATATTGTGAAACAGGAGTTTAGGAAAACCAAAATACTCACAGTTTTTCTTATTTCCTGGCAGAATCTGATACTTTAATGGCCTTGGACAATCCTGATAATCTTGGAAAGAAAGTATCACCATGCAGAAGGAGGAAAGGACCATTTATGAACACCAAAATATTAAAATGAGCGTTTGCTATTCCTGGTGCAAGTAATAACAAGTATTTCAGTGAAAGGAAAATGCCAGCCAAATAGGAAGCAGCCTTAATGAAGTGTTGACTGTGTCCTAACTAACCCCCCAGCATTGATCCTTTGCCATGAATACACAAAACTACAGAGACATTTTGAAGGGGCTGGCTCCCCCTGGCTCAGATTTGCAGCTTAGCCAGAATGAGGAACAGGTCCATTGAAATGCAAGTGGTGGAAAAGAGTCTAAGGCACTGATGGGAAAAGCAGTAACCTAAGGAAAAGCATTGCTGCATTGCAATTCTCACCCTGAGGGTTCTCCAAGGGCTTTTTTTCTCCTGTGTGAGACCTGCAACCCAATGTAAACCCACCCAATCAGTGAATAGACTAAACACAGTGCTTACATCAACACATAGCATCAGTAATGGCTGTATTTTGACAATATTTAATTAGGTTTCAAGCTAGAAGTAAACATCAATGGGAATGAACATACAGATTAATGTGAGCAGTAAATGGAGATGGGGCTTATTTATAACAACAGAGTGTAACAAACCCAAAACTGGCACATTGTTGCACACCTGTTATTTCTTTGCAGGTCATAATATTGGGGAATTTCCTGGGCCCAAGCTAAAAGAGAATTACTGTTAGTTGTTAGTAACCTAAACCCCTTGAAGCATATCTAAGCCATTCCAATAATTCCTGCAAGGAACAAGGAGATTCTCCAGGTTATTTCCTTTGCTGACCCTCTGTCTCCAGAGGCTCTATAACAGATATTTACTGTGAGCCTTGAGCTTGCCAGTTAAGGATGGCTCTGCCTCATTCTTCTGAAGGGTGGAACAAGATGTTTGCTGCTCATGGTGTTTCCTCAACACTGCTTCATTTTGGAGCTGGAGTATGAAATACTCTAATGCCAGCATTCAACCCTGAACAAAAGAAGCAAAGGACTGGGCATTATAGATGCATGTGTTACAGGGAAATTATATAATAAAACATGAGAGAAATACAGCAGTTGTGCTGAGATTTGGAGCCAGATATGGGATGTGTGGGCTTGGAGGGACAGGACCAAATCATTTTGTCCTCCACTGCTCCCTTGAGGAGGTTAATGCCTTGAATGGCTACTTAGANAGATTGTGGTTTGCAGTTGTTGGGCCTAGGAGTGTCTGGGTGTCCTTGGAGAGCTGGAGAGGCTTTGTTGTGTGTGTGTGAGCATGAGAGAACAGCACTGAACGAGCTCCAGGGAACTGCAGAGTGACACTGGGCAGGGCAGGGCTGGAAACATAGAAAAGGAAACATAAAAAACTTAAGGCATCAGGGTGATGCCCAGGGAACTGCAGCAGGTTCACACACATCCCACAGTTGGATAAGTTGGAATTGTCGAGGTTAAATCCATTTATCTCTCTCACCTGTGTACAAGGTGCTGGTGTTGGAGGGGCGCTGACAGTCTGGGACAGCTGGAATGGTGGTGGGACAGTTTCCAGACTGAAATTAAAACAGACCAGCACTGAATTCAGTGTGCACTTCTGGCAGGAAATTTGATTATTTTTAAGGGTTTTCCCCCACTCATCCTCCTTATTCTTGCAGGTGAATCAAAAAAAGGAGAGGAACAATACTTAAGATGAATGACGGGAAAATTTTCGGATCATGAGCCTGTGCTGGGTGAAAGCACAGATAAACAAATGCTGTGTCCCACCCACAGAGGAGCACCCACAGCATCTCTCACTGGCTACAGCACCACTGAGAGATCTTCCCCTTCTCTTCTTTGCCATTAGACATTTGATTTCTCAAGAGACAGACACATTATTCCTCTACACCCACAAGCAGAAACCCTTTTGATCCTACAGCCTACCCCAGCCCTCAGACATCCATGGAGCTACTGCACACAGAACAGGTGTACAGTGGGAGCTCAGTGGGACTGCATGACCCTGTTTGTGTTCAAAATGCATAATTTTTGTCTCTTTTTTTTAGAGATGGATATCAGGTTCATTGATTTCGATAACCACTGTCTCACATCTCTCCTAGGCCCATATACTTGTGTTCTTTCCCTTCAGCTTAAGGGTTTGTTTTTGACTGGGTACTTTAATATATGAGCCCTGAATAAACTGAATTTTCTCATTTGATTTGCTTGCCTTGCACAGCAAAGTCTCCAACTTCAGATTTTTATTAATTTTTCTTGTGCCTTTCCCTCTGTCTGTTGTATTTTGTTGATTGTTTTGTGCAGGGATTGTGGAACTGCTCTTCCTGAGCATGGATTGATTCTGAGAGGTTGGAAGTAACCATTCCAAAAATGAGAAGAAATGAAATAAAGTTGCACTGCAAATCCATTTGGATATAGAAATGTGGCTAGATCAGCAATAAATACAATGAATATATATTTATTTTGTAACATTTAATAGGTTTTAAAGAGTTGCTGCACCCACTCTGGTTTCCTGTAATTCCAGGGTGAGTTAGTGTCCCTGCATGCAGTTTATGCATTTGTTTTATATTACACATCAATAAATGCACATCAAATTCAAAATCATTCTCATTTATGGATAGAAACTTCGAGGCAAAACAGTGCAGCAGCTGCCTTGTTATGAGTTATAGGGCAGTCATTTATTCAAGTCAAAGAAAATACTGCTGCACTTCCAGCCAAGCAGGTACAGAATGCGACCCCACACTGCACCAAACTCCTGGCTTAAAAGTAGCTGGAAAATTGATGAAATTATCCAGCATTTTGGGGGGCAATCTGAAAAGGCAGCAGCCCTTTACATTGAGTGTGGCTCTTCAGCCCTGCTGCAAAGGGAGAAGTGTTAATGGGACAGAGAAATCCAGAGCACAGCCACATTGACTGGCCAGGACAGATGTGGTGCTGTCAGACACAGCTAAAAACAGATCCACACACTTCCTGCAGGACAGCATCTTTCACAGCAGGGGAGAAAGGAGGATTCTGTCTCTCCTCCCCTTTGCTCTCCTCAAACCATAAAGTTGACATTCTCCTAACAGAACGAGGGATTTTAGCCTTTTGAATCCGGCCCATTGGAATTCTGTACATGGAATTCTGTACATGGAATTCTGTACAGCCTGCCTTGACTGTGGCTGGCATTTAGGGAAGGGCACCCACAGACAGCAGCTGCCCTCTGAAGCACAGTGTGGGCACGCAGGAAGGGAAAGTGTTTTGCATAACTCCTTCCCCATCTCTGACCTTGGAATTGTGGAATAGAGGCACCTGTGGGACCTCTCACTGAGAGCCTTGTTGCTACAGGGTGATAACAGGCTGCAGTTGTGCCTTCCCTGGACACAGACATGGTGACCCAGCAGAATATTGTCACACAGAATGTCAGCAGGGTGAGTAGATGGAGAAAGAAAGGAGCTTCTGCAGATATCTCTGCATGCTCTTCTCCCTGCTCCACTCCTTGGAGCCCCTTTGAGCCAAAGTGTGGCAGGGAGCAACAAAAACAAAACAACAACAGCAACAAATTATAGAGCTGGAGCACCTCTCCTAGGAAAACAAACTGAGAGATCTGGGGTTGTTCAGCCTGGGGAAGAGGAGTGAAAAACATGGCATAGCAAAATAAATTAAAATTATTAAAATGAAAATTAATTAAAATTAAATTGCTTTAAGATGAGGGAGAATAGATTTAGATTAGATATCAGGAAGGAATTGGGTGCCCAGAGAAGCTGTGGCTGCCCCTGGATCCCTGGGAGTGTCCAAGGCCAGGCTGGATGGGGCTTGGAGTGACCTGGGATGGTGGAAGGTGTCCCTGCCCATGGCAGAGGGGTGGAAAAAATGATCTTTAAGATCCCTTCCAACCCAAACCATTTTCTGACTCTATGATTTAAATGAATAACCAATTTTTCTAAAAAGCAGTTGGAATGGCAATATTGAATGAAAGAAAATGTTGCCCTTCAAGGCTTCAAATACTTTGTGAGTGTTATCTTGTTAAGTAAGGTAAAGGCTCAGTGTTCTTAGTCTTGTTTAATGCATTTGGAAGGGGAGTTCTTTTTCCTCCCGTGTCTAGCAATTAGCATAATTTTACAAAATGCACTTTAATTACACATAAAAAATAGAATAAATATTTTTGCAGCATTTTGATTTAAACAAGCACTTAATTAAGCCCTATTAAGACCTGCCATATGCTTTGCATACCACAGGCTATTTTAAGTGCACCTCTTCTGGAAGTTTTCAGCTTTGGAGGAAATGACATTTTTTGACATGGGCAGGGTGGCATGTAATTGACTCAAAATTACAGCTGCAATAAATAATTATGATTAAAACCACATTAACACTGTAATAACTGGGTGGTTGTTTTGATGGTTCCTAATTAGCCACTGTAGCTGACAGGGCATCAAGCAATACTTATGAAGCACTGAGGATCTGGCAGGACTGCAAGTTCAATGGTAGTTAAAAAATAATTATATTATATTATTTTTTAAAAAGTTATTCTATTATTCAAGTTACTGCCAACTTTTGAGGCCAGGATGTGGTTCCTTGCCACTACTCAGCTCACTCTGTGCCACTGTTATGAGGCAATCTCATGAATTTGTTTGCTTCAATCCTAAAACCTTCTAAGTTACAGGGCCCAAAAGACCAGTAGCTCAGAAAGATGATTTTCCTTCCCTTTAATTTCACCCAGCTCCTCTGAGTTGTAACCTGGTAATTCATGCTTGACTTTGTCCTTGACTAAAGCATAGATGTTTCTTGACATGGCAGATAGAAGGAAATTAGAGTTTTTTTCTAAAGGGGGATGCTGCTTTTCCTGAGAGGGAATGAATTAAGTCCAAATATAAATGGCATTATTTAAATCATCAATTAGTATTACTTTTCCTTTCATCTATCATTTTTTCTTTTCTTTATCCAAATGTTCTTTTAGCTTATTTTTATTTCTTTTCAATTTCTATCACTTGAAGGGAAAAAATTAATAAACAGTTGCTTTGATTTTAACTGAAAAATTAACCCAATTTAAAAGATTTGTATACACACATTTTACCAACATTATGATTTTCTTGAGTCTGTACAGATCATATCTTCTTTCTTATCAACACTTTCATAACATTTACTGTGTCCAAACTTTAGCAGAGGTAATGTTAGAGCTCTACTTCCTTTTCCATGGAGACGAAGGCAGCACTCAAACTTAGAATTTCAAGTCCAGCAATGACACTGGAAAGAAAAATTCCCTCTCCCCATTACTGAGTGTTAAACTCTTTCTGGGATGATTCAGTTCACCACTCTGTTTCTGTGAGTACATCTCCAAATTGTATTGACCAAATGCAGTAGGATTAGGTTAAACAGTTCAAATCTTCTAGATTGATTACTAGGAAAAATTTCTTCACCAAAAGGGGTGTCAAGACCTAGCAGTGTTGGAGTCCCCATCCCTGGAGGGATTTAAAAGCTGTGTGGATGTGGCACTTGGGGATAAGGGTCAGTGGTGGGGAATTGGAATATTGGCAGTGCTGGGGGATGGTTGGACTCTGTGATCCTAGGGATCTTTTCCAACTGAAATGATTCTATGAATTCTCTGTCAAACAGGTTGATTTATCCCTGTGGTTAGAACTGCGTGACCAGAGCTGTCTGTCAGCTCTTCCCCAGATGTGTGAAGCCAAGCACATCAGAAATCTTCCCTTCTGGCACCTCTGGGCTGTGTTGGGCCACAGGCTGAACCCTTTACTTCCCCTGACTGACCTTGCATGCCCACCTTGGGTTTAAAATGACATCAAGCTCACTTAGCAATTGCAGCTGCTTCGTGCTCTGGTCCCTGTCCCTAAAGTTTTCTTCCTCCACCTTCTCCCTGCAACATGACCTGGTAAACCTCATCTGGTAATTACTGAGTGTGGGTTTGTGAGAGCTCTGATATCCTTAAACCTACCCAGGGACATGATGGAGAGGGGCAGCTTGCTTTGAATTTCTGCACTCATTGAAAGGGAATCGCTTCAGTCACTGATATCTCTGCTGAAGACATCCATCTCACCCAGAGAAAAGAGTGGAAACAGATTAATGCTCACCTAAACAGATGAATTCTCATCTAAATACTTACTTTCTTTCCCTAGAACGAAGTCTTGTACATGCATTTACCAGGAACTCACCCTCTGGAAAATCCTTGGCTTGTCAGAGCCTGCAGGTCCTCTCAATATCTTCAAGCCCTCGAGCTCAAAATGGAACCTGATAAATTACCCTCTGGGTCACAGGCTTTGGACTGACATCTCACTGATGAAAATCTGTTCACCCATCCGGGAAAATGCTACAGAAGTGCATGTGGATACACACATGGGAGAAGATTGATGTTAAGGACAGATACAGAGTCTTTTCAAGGTCTTATAAAGGTAAAATCATTGCCCTATTTGCCTTTAGATTAATTTATTTAAAGGATTTTTAGCCCCATGTTGCTTGCCCAGTCAATATTTTATTTTGCATTTATGTATTAACCTACAGACTGCAGCTGTTTGGAATCATATCAGTAATGGGGAAAGAGAAAAACATTTTCTTTAAAGCAATCAAGCAGCAGACAGAGGTTGTTGAACAAGGCTTGTATCACGTAGAGCAGCTCAGCCTTATTAAAAGCATCTCATTTTCCACAAGCAGCAAGAAATGTCTTGCTTTTGGGGACAGCCAATCTATAGTGTGACTTTTGAAAGAGAACCAGTTCAGTGGAGAGGGTCTTTGGGGTTTGACAAAATAATGATTCTCCTCAGCTAACTAGTGTGCAATTGTTCTGAGCTTAACTAGAAAAAGATACACACAGATGATCACAGGCTTCAAGTGCTAAACTGGCATAATGTGGTGTGCAACTGAGAGCTCCTCAGAACTGAAAGCATCACAGAAATGAGCAACTCATTACTGCTTTTTTAAAAAATAATAAAAAATAACTTTTTGCTGGAGGCAATTTCATTAAAAGCAATGAGACTCTTTTTCTCTACAAATGTAGCTGACGTTCTATAACTTCACAGATGCCACTGAGTGCAGCATGGGGTGGAACATGAATGAAATTCTACTGTCACTGCACCAGCATAAATCAAGGAAGACTTTACTTAAGTAAGTGATGTTTCAGCTGTTTATGTGACAACTACGCTGTAGATAAAATTCTCTAAACTCTCCATTGCCCTGTGCTGCTTGGCTGGTATAAATCAGTGTAGCTTTCTTAGCTCCAGCAGGAGATCTCCCAGTTTGTACCAGGAGATATATAGAGAGTAGAAGAGGTTAAAAGCAGCCAGCTGCATGGCTTTGAACCCGGGTTTAATCCTGGCCATATTTTCAGCATTTTATCTCCTGCTGGCTGTGCTGTGCTGTATGGCTATTGGAAATGTCTGAGTGTTTCAAGAGACAGGTGTTCACAGCAGCTACTCAGAGAAATTGAGATCAGAACAGAAATCAGAAGAAATAGACTTAAGATAACAAATAACTTTGGTGTATGTCCTGAAGAGTGATAAAATTCCTATATAAAAGGGGTGTGTAGGTATATTATTCTAAATCCCGCTGTCTGTGCTGAGAGCAGATGTACTTCTGTGTAACACCAGAAAAGTTCACTCATTTGAAGCTTTTGTTCATTCAAAATGTGGTGGAACAGATCTTAAAGAATGTAAGTATGACACCAAACCCCAAGTCTTTCAAATGGAAACACTTTGCAAGGGCCCTCTTGGAACTACACAAGGTTGATTTGCAGTCCTTGCCTTCAATAATATCTTTGTTTGTTTGTGAAACTGCAAAGTTCTTTCAAATGAAGGATCATGTCTAGAGGAAGATGCACAGCTCAGGTTCTTCCTACCTGGACCCAGGGGTGTTCTGGCAACAGGAAAATCACACCAACACTGACTAAGTATTTCTACTGCACCCTGTGAGATACTTGAGGTGTTCATCCTATGGGAATTATCAATATGACTTAAGAACATGCTGATTTAAAAGTTGTGTACTACTCTATTCTGTCTTGACAGTGTTGCACTACTCTGAATTTTTAATCAGAATCATGGGTACATCTATATGAGAGGATACATTTTTTCTTACATCTGCTTTCATATATTGAATTCTCATTTTCCATAAATAATGTTTTTTCCAGAGCTTTAATACATGTGAACAAGGGCAGAAAGGACAACGTCACAGGTTTAAAAACCATAATATTAGATGTGTGTTAATCTGAATAAGTGTGAATATTTTTTATAAGACTGCACACAGGATATGTTTTCCCAGAAAAATATTGGGAAGACATTCTCCATAGTTTTATTTTAAAAGTGTCATGATTTTTTTTCCTTAGAGGTGAGAAAAACTGAAAGAAAGTACCATGTTTTTGCAGTGCTGAAAGGAAAGGCTCTGTGAATGAGAAAACCTGGACTTGCTGCAGGCTAATTGCCTCACAGACAAGCCACACAAAAGAGAGTCATTTTTGAAGAACACTGTCATAGGTTTCTGCTATCAGGTCTGCAGAAGTGCCACCAGATTATTCATCGTTCATTCAACAGATAAAATCGATTTTTGCAGCAAACCTTTACATCTAAAGGAAGGAAAAGAAAAAAATACTCTCTGAGCTTGTTGATGTACAAAAAAAGTGAGTAGAAAACAAATTCAGATTTTAACAGATCATGGTGTGGAACTATATGATTAGCAACAGTGGGGATTTATGTTGCATATGTGGCCATTTTAAGATAAAGTGATTATAGCCCTAGTACATGGCAGGAGTTAATGCTTCAAGCTCACATTTTAATTTTTTTTTTAATTTGAATACAATTTTTTGAAATTGGTCATGGATTGACACATCCTCTAATCTCCTGTGATACCCAAAGGTCAGTAATGTACCTGGCTGTGTGGAGTGCGTGCTCATAATTGAGATGCATCCGAGCACTTGAGTGCTTTCTCCAGGGGACATTTAATGGAATCATTTCTTTGTGTACCTCTCAGCAGCACCAAACAGTGCTTTGAATTCACAGGAAATTTTTAAAGTATTGCTTGTCAACAGCAAAGTTACTATGGCAACTGTTTCAGTTTAAATCCTGTCAGATTTGAGTTAAATTCTGTTTTTATTAATTTGCCATTAGGCTTGATACCTTTGCTTATGAAATCATTCAAAGGCCTGGCTCCTCAGTAATGTATTTTTTTAAATAGACCAGTCCTTATCCTGTTTCCTTGCAGTTCCAAGGGAGTCAGTGTTGCTACTTTGAAGTGGCACCTCTCTGATTCTAAGACTCCTATGCATAAATTATCAAAAATTAACTCACGTGCATACTGGAAGGCATCTGGTGGAATTTGAAATTTTCTAGGATATTGTTTTGGTCCTTCAGCTGTGCTGCCACAATTTGTGTTGCTCCTTCCTCTCACTTTTCCCTTACTCTGGTGTGGGTCCTCACATCCACAGGGGCTGCAGCCCCTTCAGGGATATCTGCCCCAGGCTGAAGCATCTCCTACTGCTCTGACCTCGCTGTTCCTCTGTTGTTTCTCTGTGATTCCCTCCCTCTTTCCTAGTATTTTCCTATCTTAATCAAATATGTTTCCAGAGAGGCAACGCGAAATTCCTTGATGGGCTCAGCTTTGTCCCACAGTGGGTCCCTGGGCTGTAGTGTCTGCCACAGGGCAGCCCTGGGCCTCTTCTCACAGTGGCTTCTCCCTGAGCCTCCCATTACCAAGACCACCTACTCCCAATACTGCAGGATCTGAAATTTGCCTGTAAATAATTTCTATCCTCTACCATATAGACTTTGCTCTCCTTGATACGATATGATGCAGGATGTGTTACAACTCTGTGAAAATGGTCTTGTTTCTGGTGTCACCTTCTGACTTGCAGCCCAAAAATAAAGGAGGATAACAATTCTAAATTCCCATAAAGGTGACCTTTGCATAGCTCACCTGCCTTCAGCCCACTAATGATTAAGATACAAGGGTGGGATTCGGTTTGAAATTGAACCTGCTCAGAGATTTCCCCATGTGGGATAGGGGAGGTTAATTTGTCTGCCCTGTGTCTCCACAGGAGATGAATATTATATCACTTATGGGGATCTGGGCAACTATCTCAAGTTCACAGGAGATGCTATTGAAGTAGATGTCCTGTGAAGAGTAGAAGTGAGAGATTTTCACGGGGCACTCCAACATGCCCAAAAATGAATGCCCGAGACAGCTGGAATGAGTCATCTACTGAAAGTGAATCCCTTCTCAATCACTGTGGAGATGAGCAGCTTTAGAACAACTTCCAAATTTCTTCTGGCTCAAGTTCAGATGGACCTGAGCCCTTGAGCTGACACAGAGAGGTGCTCACTACATGACAAATTCCTGGCATTCTGAGGCAAGTGAACTGGCAGAGGACATGACAGTGTGGCTAAATCAAGAGACAGAAGCTCCCTAATTAGGATAGACTGGAGGCACACAGCTCCTTGCTCAGGAACAAAGAGATAATAGAGAATTGAGTGCAATGTTTGTGCCTTCATTGCAGGGTAGTTCTTATCCATAATGCTTCCAGCAGTTCCTGAGTTAGGACCCACAGTTTGGTTGGGTCTTGGCAAAATGGGAGGATGATCCAATAGATACATCCCCCTTTTCCCTTAGTCCCTTGCTAGTGATGCCTTAAATGTCTACCTAGAAACAGAGACTAGACAGGAATAAGGGAATAAAGGAGGGATTTATCTGAAAGGCCTTCAAAGGTCACACTCTGGGCATCCGGAGGCTCCTGCCCCAGTGGATCCCAAGATGGACAACAGGTTATGAGTTCTTCACACCTTTATAGGTTTGGTCCATTTGCATGTCAGCATAAATTCGCCAATTAAAACTCTGGCTAATGATGTTAGCTTCACTCCCCCTTGCCCCCCAGGATGATGGTTTACAGTTCTTGGGTCTAGGACAGTCTGGGTGTCCTTGGAGAGGCTGTGTCATGTCTGTCTGAGCATGAGAGAACAGCATCTAATGAGCTACAGGGAATTTCAGAGTTACACTAGCAGTAGAGGATCTGAAAAAATATAAAAGTTAAAACCTAGAGCGTCACTAGGAAACCTGTGCACATAGACAAGGTGCACCTCAGGAAACCTTGACACGAGCCAGAGCAGGGAAGGGCATTAGGAGCACCCCAGCCCCTACAGTCAGTGCATGTCAGGTCTATCCCTGCAGTGAGGTTTGTATGGCTCAATCACATGTGCTCATGGTCATGGTGGACTGCAGAAATAAATATTTTTCAGTGAGAGTATTCAATGACTGACATTCCCTTTGGGAGCCATCTATATCCAAAACCCCAGAAATGAGTTCATGGCATTGTGTAAAGACCTTTTTTTATTTTGTGGTTTGAAAGCCAAAGTGAGGGGAAGAGATTTTCTTGATGGCAGTGGATGGAACAGAACCAAATCTGCCTCCTTTGCATCATTTCATGTCAGGAGTTAATGGGAAGAGGTGCCTCATTCCTTGGCAGCATGGCCTGTTTTGCTCCACATCTCTGGTACACAAAATAGGATTGCTGAGGAGATCCTGATGCACTGAACCAGAAATGGGTGAAACTGGGAGCCACGAGGACATTGGAAACCACCACTATCTGCTGAAATCCTGTGGTCTCTGGTATTTCATAGAATCATTGAAATGCTGAGGTTGGAATGGACCTCAAAGATCATCCAGTTCCACCCCCCTGCCATGGGCAGTGATGCCACCCACTAGATCAGGTTATTCAGAGCCCCATCCAACTGGCCTTGAACAATTCCAGGGATGGGGCAGCCACAGCTTCTCTGGGCAGCCTCTCCCAGGGCCTCACCACTGAGCTCCTTCCTAACATCTAATCTGTATCTCTCCTCCTCAGTTCAAAGCCATTCCCTCTTGTCCTGTCACTATCTGCCTGTGTGAATCTCCTGTATCTACTAAAGGCATTGCAAGTGCAGACACTTGGGAAATACACACAGAGATTTGCAATTACCACTGAGTTTTTCTGCTCCAGAAAGTGCTTTCCAAGCCATTAGGAGTTTTACAACAATGGTCTGTGACTGACTGTAGATAGAGCAGATGAGCAGTACCCAACCATCAATACCTCCCAATAGCATCCCTGAGTTAGGAGAGAGTCAGAAGAAAATTATGACACAGAACTGAGCAAAAGAGATGAGGATATTGCTTGTATAAAATTAATATTCTGTGTAAAAGCCTACTTTATTGTTATTAATTGAAAAGCTCCATTAACTAAAAAGGCAAAAACAATGGGCGGTAAATTATTTTTTTCCAGGGTTAATCTTCCATTGAATGGAAAGGGCACATTATTTGCCTTCCATTAAAGTGATATTAAAGTTATATTTCTAAATGTTTGCACAAAAGTGATGTGGCATGAAAAATGAGGTAGGAGTTGATACCCTTTAACTGGAAATTTATTTTGCACATCTTGATATGATGTGGATCACCAGGGTTCCCTCCCCAGCATGGACAATATTTTGAGGTAATTCAAAATTGACACCCTATAAATGAAAACATCATGTGTTACAACTTCATTTCTCTTTAGAGTATTCATGCAGCCATTTTCACTACAGAATCCTGGTATTTCATGGAGTTTCCCCCATAGCAGTTTTAGCAATAAATAACCAGAACCACAGGTCAACTTGTAATTTACCCAAGGTCACTCAAGAAATGTCTGTTCAGTAATCGAACTCAAGCTTCTAAAGTCCCTATCTAAGGTATTGACTATTTAATTCCTTACCTAGCAGCAGTTTTAGATAAAGACCAAAAGCAAACTGGACCATGTTTTCAGAGGATGTGCACAGAATCACAGAATGAGATTACAACAATTTCACAAGCTGTCATGTGCAGATGGAGCTGGTCAAATTATTTTCCTGAATTCTTGTTACCTGCAACAAATCTGATACTGGATTTAGTTTGGCCTGTTACAAAAGGGGATTACACGAAATTATTGCCATCAGGTAAGAGTGTGGACATAGGAACCATTACCCTCCCTCACCTAACATGTGCTCACTTCTTTGCAAGCCACCTGGAAATCTGTGGTCCCTGTTGCTGGAACAAAAGCTCCTAAGGATTATTGTAAATGTGCCAGTTGAGAGCAGACAGGCTTCAAGTCCCACCTGTACAAATAATGCAACAAGGGATTCTCCATGCCTGAATTGCTTCACAACACACAAACCACACTGAGGACAGAGCTATCATGCAAATAAAGCTTCCAGGGGCAGGGATTTCAAATCATGAGTGTGCTGCAAGGCACTGATATTGGGAACAAAAATGTGTCTCTGTAATTTCAGTATTTATGTATTATTTGTGTTTATTTAATATGTAACTGCAACACATGCTTTGCATGCAGAGAGGATGTGAGAAGTGGAAGAGAGAATGCGAAGAGAAGGACAAAGATCATGTTTGGTGAGGAAGAGTGTGGAGAAGACCAGAGCTGGGAAGAGAACAGAGGGCATTGAGAGTGAGAATAGCATAGGAGAAAGTGAGAAGCAGAGCAGAAAGCTTTCACAAGAGTCAAAAGGTGCTTGATGATCCTGGTGATCAGTACTAAGGTCACTCCAACCACTGCCTGGCCCACTTCAGATGTTCCTGCATTAAAGGTGTCTTTGTTGGCAAAGATGGAAGAGGAAGTTACTCTAGATTTTAAAATTTTGAGACCTTGTCATCACTGGGATCTGAAGATCTGTGATCCAACCCTGAGATGGATGAAGACAAGCACAAGATCTGAACACAAAGGAGCATCTGATGAAATGTTCCTTCATGCGCTGACTCCAGTGGGAAACCAGAGCAATTAAGTTTCTGAGAGATGTATGGAATAAATGCCTTAAAGTATTTGTGCAACTGCTGACTTCAGTTTTCTCTCATCTCTGGTCATATCAGATAAGGGTATTTTTAAAAGTTAACTTTATTTTTCCCCTCAGGGACTGTTCTTCCAAGGGGTATGGGTGAGAATCATTGTGTCAGCTGGTAAAGTTTATGTTACCACCTGCTGAGTTTGATGTACCCTAAGGAGAAAGAATGAAAATCTGCTTTTAGGAATTTCCTTTTAAACTGTCACTAAAAATAGAAAAGAGATGCCAGGTTACCCAAGCTTTTGTTCCATACAAACCTCTGGAGTCAAATTTGACAGTGACTCTTTTCTCTACAAAAAAAAAAAAAAGAAGCAAAAGTCTGCATTTACTAGCTAAAATCAAAGGGATTTTTTCCCCCTTTCTTTTTAAGATGTTGAACAAACACCTCAAAATGTGAACTCCTGTCTTTTGTAGTCTGAGACATACAAGGCAGAACAAGATAGTGGGGACTCTGAAAGCAAGGTGAGAGTACTTACTTATCCTGTAATAGCTACTCTGTCTCAGGGGTGAAGGATGCCAACTTCACGTCCTTCCTGGGAGAATATTCAGTTACCTCTACAACATGTGCAGAGCAGAAGCTTGTAGTAGATTATATCTGATGCCTTCTTCATTTATCAAAGTTAAGTGGAAGGTCAACATCACTAATATTCTCTTTCCACTAGAATAAAACTTGGAGAGCAAAGCAGAGAAACTCAGCAGAACAAAAGGGAAAACAACCTTTGTTGAGAGGACTTGGGTCCAAGTTTTGGAGATTACAAGAAACTGAAGTCACTAAATGAAGAAATTTTTTTTTGTGCTGAAATGCCTAAATGGGAGGACAGAAATTTTGTTCCCAATCCAAATGCCAGACATTTCTCCTGGCAACAAGTTATTAATTTTATTTACCTACTTTGTAAAATGTACATAAATTTCAAGAATTAAATCACTCCAGTGATGAACAGAAATAAACAATAGGAAAGCATTAGAGGGAGATATGGTGCCTCAAATGGAACATAATAATGTCAGTAGCACTTTTTCTTGATCTGTTGCCAGGGTAGAGGGACAAGACTTGTCTCACGTTATCTAAAGCATCTCATCTATTTCATTCTGTGTTATTGGCCACACAAATCAAAGGTGTTTCAGTAATTAACAACAAGCCACATTCCTTTCCCCTGCCTCCACACACGTCTTTCATATTTTAAATCAATGTGTTTTACAAAGGATTGGCTTTCTTTTCTGTCTGCTTTAAATTGTTTTATGGAATGTAGTAATATTATAATAATTTCTTCATTCAAAGATTCATATTTCTTTTTCAGACAGCAGGAAAAAAAAATCAGCATTTTTTTCAATTATCTTGACATGGCGCAGTTCTGTAAAAGAAGATTCTGTTCTCAGTTTGGTTCACTCTTTTCTTCATACACTCAGTTTAAAACCTGCCAAGTGCTGACTTATTCTGTCAGCAGTCACTGTCAGCTTTGCCATCTCTGTCACTCAGGGCTGATCAAAAGGCAGAGATTTGCCTTTTGGCTTCCATTGGACTAACAAGAGCTGTGGAGCTGCCTGTTTCTTCCAGCTCTTACTGCAAGCTGCAAATGTGGAGATTTTGGGAAGAGCAAGTCACTTATTCATTGAAAGTGCAGTTTTGGGACAGCCTAAACCACTTATGATTTAGGGTTGAAGCATCCATGTGGTTTTGAATGAAATAAAACTGACAGTGTATTTCAGAAGCGTCAGAGAAGTTCACTCACCAAATCAAAAATGTCATCCAGCTCAGATCTGTAATCCCTCAAGTGTTTGGTGTTCTCAGTCAGCAAATTCCAACTCTGTAACAGTGCACAGAAATGGCTGCACAACTGGATTTATCACTACTCCAGATGTGACAAAATGGAGCAAAGCCTTTTATTCTTTTCCCCTTCTCTTATTACTACCGAGTCATAGAAAAAAAAGTCAAATTATTGGAGCGAAATTTTCCAAAAGCACTCAGCATTTGTCTGAGTCATCACCTGTAGAACTTGATGATTAATCTCTTGTTGATTTCTATGGCAGCAGTTATGCTAATTCCTACTACTCCTGGGCATGCCATGCTTAAATACATCTGTGACATGTTCTTTCTGTTCAGCTGGGGTTATTTAGCACCCATTGATTCCCTTTTCCTTTCCCTTTCCCTGCCTACATTCTGGTTTTCAAGCTGGTAAGTCAGCTGGATGCCTCAGTATAACAATTCCTGATCAGAGTGCTTTAGGAAATAACAGCAATTCCCCCATTCATTAAAAAAATTCAAAATTGGGAAGTAGTACACTGTAGAAAAATGTTATATAGCTTGCTAACAACATGCTGGTTTTTAAGCCAGTTCCACACAAATAATAGCTCCTACCTTGCCATTCATTACTTTGTAAAACTCTTTAGTTTTATTTTTCAGCTGGCTTGTTAGTTGTTTCTTGAGTTGCAATAAATCTGAATAGTTTTATTTTACTTACTAAAGTGCACTTCGGGGGTTGTTTGTTTTTTTAATGCAACCTATTTATAAGCTGGGTAGGGATAAAAATGTACCCAAAGGATCATTTTTACTAATTTATCATTCTTTCTAAGTTCTCTGGGTCTATTGGAAAAACAGTGCAATAATATTTTTTTTAAAGACAGAAATTTGTTTTACGTTTTGGGGATGTGGGAATGGCTAATTGCAGTGCATTACATTTTAGATCTTTGAATCATGGCAGAATTAAAGGCAGAAAAAAAAAGTTATTTTTTGGGTATGTAGCACATGAAATTTAGGGCAAATGGATATTTATGAGTCTGCAGAGATTGACTACAAGAATCCCAAGGTATTTTGAGGTTTCCCAGTGCACTATAGCAGTCAGAGTTTTCTATCAAATCCTAATGCTAAAGCATTTTGCATTTAACATTGCAATATGGGGCCGTAAGGGGTTGGGGTTCCCTTGTCACATCAGGGTTCCTGGAGCACCAAATGAGACCCTGACCTTCTTTTCCACATCTCACCAGAGCAGGGTTAACACACAGAGCCAGGAGGACTGTCTCAGAAGAGTTCTTATGGCAGAGAAGAGATCTGGGGACAAAGAGGGTGAATTTACTTGTTTGTAGTCATAGAGAAAGGCAGTGACAGACCCAAACCACAGTAAAGGGGACCAAGACTGACATCAGTTCCCACACCTCAGGCACTCGGATCCCACAGCCAAGACTGGGCACGCTTCAGTGACCAGCTAAGGGTTGCCTAAAACTCAGGGTTTCCTCAGCATCCTTGAAAGTTCCTAAGTGTCTGATCTGAAAAGTATAATTGTGCCAAGGACATCTCCTCTCTGAGGAGGTTGTAGCCTGGGGTGAAACACTTGGAAATTCTTAGGTGTCCATCACAAAATGTGAGCAAGCTGTGCCCACCCCAGCTCAGGAGAGGTCCCAGCCTCACCTGGCCCAGAGGCCACCAGCTCAGTCTGGTGGTATCCTGACCTTCTCCTTCCATGTACTCTCAGAGATGTTTCCTTAGAACCTGAGAGGCTCTGGTGATGACTTAAATGGCTGCCTAGAAACAGAGACTAGGCAGGAATAAAGGAATCAAGGAGGGATTGATTGGAAAGGCCTTCAGAGGTACACTCTGGGCTCCAGAGGCTCCTGCCTCAGTGCATCCCAACATGGACAAGGACAGCTCCCGAGTTCTTCCCACTTGGATCTCAGCATCAATTCCCCAAGCAGAAGCCAGGCAAGGATGGAATTTGCCCAAGCTTGCCCCCCTCTCTCTCCCCAAGATTGTGGTTTGCAGTTGTTGGGCCTAGGAGGGTCTGGGTGTCCTTGGAGAGCTGGAGAGGCTTTGTTGTGTGTGTGTGAGCATGAGAGAACAACACTGAACGAGCTCCAGGGAACTGCAGAGTGACACTGGGCAGGGCAGGATTGGAAAAATAGAAAAGTTAAAACCTAAGGCATCACTGGAAAGGACCAACAGCACTTATGCTTCCCAGAAAACTCAGCTTAAATACTTGCACATCAGCATCTGTGAGTTCATCAAAGGCTACAGCCCCACCACAGTGATCGTGGGAGAAAAGAGTAGGACCCATCTCGAACTGGAAACCCAAAACAGCAAGGAAGGGACCAAATTCACTGGTGTCCTCATCTCTGGGAGGCACCAGTCCATGTGTCCCACCTCTGAACACCAGATCTGGCCACCAAGAGACCTCTTTCCATGTCTCCAAGTCAAAATGTTTATGGAGTTCATACACCAGGAACCAGAATTCAGCTTCACACCAGCTGCAAAGGAGGCCAATATCCATATATCTTTAAAAACTTGGATTTAAATCACCTGACAGGATATTTGTCTTCCTCTTAGGTCTACCTTCCACAGATCAGATAAATTTCCAAACCTGCTGGAAATTTTTGTGGCCCTATTTTTCTCTTTTGTCAAGCTTGGTGAGGCAAGGGGGCCATATTTCTGTCTACATTGTATTTCACAGGAACAGTGCAATAAAATATGTACATATGGATTGTCATATCTCTGGAATATATGAATACTCATAAAGTCACCAGATGTTTTGAAGCAAGCGTTAGGTTTTAATTGGGACATTTAAACTCAAAAAGACCAATCTGCAAAGGCACTCTACTCCTTATTTATTTCAGCCTGTTGATATTTTATAAAGGAAAGAATAGAAAGTTTTTTGTTTTGTTTTAGAGGAAAAAAAAAAAAGGAACAAAGTAGTCATTTCACTAATACTTCTTAATAGAAAGATGAAAGACATAGAAAAATGAAACTGAAATATTTCAAAGAACTTTTGCCCTACAAAGGAAAAATTCCCAAGAGAAATCCTCCCTAAAGTTAACCACACAATATTTGTGGCCACAAAGTGGTCTGAATAAAGGGTACCCTATTGAGAACAAAATATTTGTGAATTAAAAGCATTAGGATAAAGGTTTCTCCTGAATGGGCTGGATTGATTATAACCACATCAGCACAGCAGAATGAAAAGGGTTAAAACTGCATTTTCAAAATTGTAATTGTGAAGTGACACCTGCACATCTGCTGGACTTCAAAACAAGTCACTGAGTACTTCAGGATATCTGAAACAGCAGCAGACACTTATCTCCTGTCATCTGAATCCATCTCCAGGGCTCTGGCAGTCATAATAAAAGTTGAGGCAAATAGTTTATCTGCAGATATCTGTGTCTTAATTTTGACATAATTCTGTAAAAGGAACCTAATCCATTCTATAAAACCCATAGCACCATGTAAATTCAATGTAAATTCCATGCAAATGTTGGCCACTGAACCTGAAAATCACAAGGAGCAGGGCTGGAAGAGCTCTTGGAAGATGAATGAACCTGATCTTTTAACCTGTGATGTGGGATCAGTCCCACCTGCGATATTTTTCACCAATGTTTAGCCAACCTCACATTTAAAAAGTACCAAATGTGAAAATAAGCTCACAAAATCATTCTCACAGAGTTCTGTGGTGATCTGAAGACTCTGATGACCAAATTAAGATGCTTTTTTTTTAACTCAGACCTGTCAGAGGTTCACGTTCACAGCATCACTGCAGAAGCAGATTGAGCACCAATTGCAGGAGCAAGACATGAAAATTGAAATTATTTTGCATCACGTGGCCCAGTGAGAGGTACAAGGTCCATTCAAACACAAGCCACGAACATCTGCATCCATCTGATCTGACTCCACCCACACTGCTCCCTTTCCAGGGCAACTGCCTCAGCAAAAGGAATTTTAAAAATCCTGCAGAGATGTTGTGCCTCCCTGGATATACAAATTGCGCTTGGAAAAAGAACAAAATATGTCATTAAGATCAAACTGATACGATATTGTTGCACAGGTAAGGGTAAATATGCTAGAAACTGGCTAGAGGACTGGAACTGGAACACAGGACACTTCATGTCCTTCATGGATGGGTGGATGGACTGTTGGATGGGCAGATAGTTTCTGTACAACATATTCCCACAACTGGACTTAAGAAAATTAAAGTAAAAAGCAACCTCCAAGTAAGAAGAAATATCAGAATAAAAGCAAGTCCAATGTTCTGTGCACTGAATTGGAGAATATCATTCCTAAACCATGGCAATGATCCTCCTGGTTCTCAGTGCAGTGTCAGAACTAGGCTGGAAAAATATTTTCCACGTCCTGCTTGATTCAAAATCAATCTAGGACTAAAATTTCAGGATATTATTTCCTAGTCAACAGCAACTCTCAGCAGGAATGTGCTCTATGGGGATATTTTGGTAGTGAGTTTTTTGCAAGTGTATCACAAACTATGACTTTAAAAAGGCATAATAACCACTTTTAACTGGATATTGACAAAACACTGATAAACAGAAAAGACCTCTCTAGAAACTCTGAGTAACTCTTCTGCAAGATGGACATGCTTCTGCTTAAGAGTTAAAAATAAATTGCCTGTTTTCACTAAGAATAAAACACTGTATTTTTTCCTTGCCTTGTACTTGAAAAAGATTAAACTTTGACATAATTTCCTCACAGAATTAATTCTGAGGCAGACACCTGGCATGAGATATTTCAGTCCAAAAGGTTCACATTTGTCAAAGATATGAGTGTCTGAAAACAGGTCCTTGTAATGGAAAGTGTCAGGCAACCTTAAATACACAGACCTCTCGGCCTGTCTGCAATGCAGCTTTTAAATGAAACAATCATTTCATCACAGAGATTAAAAAATCCAGCCTGTGTTCACTGTAAAACTTTCTCCCAGTCTTTCAGACAGGCAGCTTTTGTGCTTTAGCCATGGGTCATACCTGTTATAACCACAATTCTTTTTCTTCAGCTTTGTGTCTCATAATTACTGAACTGTGAAGTTCCAGTGGGCAGAAATACACAGATCCAGGAGTATTCTTTGGTAACAGCTTCGTCCAAAGCGGGAGAAATTGTGAAGATGTCTCTTCTACTGGCTAAAATTATACACTGAGATTATTCAAATCAGATTTCTCTCAAATTCTGCCTCCTTACTTACTTCCCTCTCCTGCTGTTATAGATGACCTACTCCATAAGGAATGAAAGTGAATCCTCATTCTGCTTAAATGCTGGGTAATGCCTATATTTAATGCTTGCTCCCTGTATTTAGAGTTAAATAATAAGATTTTTCAAACGCTCTTACTTTGACGGGGACATTTTTCATCTTCTAGAAATTAAATTTTAACATCTAGAAATATGTTCTAAATTAAAGTCAAGAATATCAAAGCATGTTGTATCAGGTCCCAAATTCTAACATTATTTCAGAGGTGAAACCTTCTGTATTGACTTAATCTTGCTCCAAGTGAGTCCTTTCCCTACAAGAGGATTTGAAAGACAAAAACTTCTTCCTTTACCTACAGGCATTGCTTTAATGATTCATCTCCACCTTGCCCAATAAATATGGCAGAGGCATAACCCAGAGTGGTCCATGCAGGTCAGCATTTATAGGCTCTGCTCTCCAGAACAGGTTTATGGAGCTGAACTTTCTGTAAGCACATAAACCTGTGCCCTGCCATAAGTCTGTAAAGCAACAGCTGAGTCCCAGTGCCAGAAGGGGGAGGAAAATCAAAGCATAAAAAGAAAAAACTAATAGCTACAATGGTTTTCACACTGGAGGAATCTTTAAAGTAGAAATGATGCACAGCAGTTGTTGGAGAAGATCAGCCAATGCAATCACAATCTTGAAAAAAAGTTCTCTCTGTTAATTTATGCAAAACTTAAGCCTGCTGTGTAAATTATGTGGGAATTTATTTGAAATATTGTTGTTTAAAATGTCACTCGCTGTCCTTCCTTTTCTCTCTTTCTCTTTCTTTCTTTCTTTCTTTCTTTCTTTCTTTCTTTCTTTCTTTCTTTCTTTCTTTCTTTCTTTCTTTCTTTCTTTCTTTCTTTCTCCCTTCCTCCCTCCCTCCCTCCCTCCCTTCCTTCCTTCCTTCCTTCCTTCCTTCCTTCCTTCCTTCCTTCCTTCCTTCCTTTTTTTAAGAACACTTACTGAAATTTATGTTGACAAGCTGCAGACAGAATGATGGAGTGGCCCTTTTCTGATCTGCGGTTAGAAGTCATTTGCATCCCTCCACCTCACTCTCTTTTTTCCACAAAAGGAAGTTTCTTTAACTCAGTTATCAATCATCAAAAGCTCTGAAGGGCTATTTCATACAACAATTTGTTAAAGTGACGCCAGTGGTATCAAACACACAGCTCTTCAGTAACAGCCTGAAAAGATCCATGTCACTGGGTTATTAATTGTAGAAGGAAAATATTTTAAAGCCATTAGCATTGACTGCCTTTGCTTCCAAAGTGATTTTTTTTTCTCTGAAATTACTATTTTCATTGCTGTTCCAAAAGCTGGAAAGTTTGGTCATCTATATTATCAAAACTCATTTTTGCAAGTGACGCCTAAGAATATAAATTTTTAAAACAAAACATCAAACAGCAATAAACAAGCTAAAGAAACAAATAAATTAACAAGTTGTGTACCCACTGACCAGGAAGTATGGTTTTGCATTTATTATGACAAACATAAGCAGTAGAATATAACTTGTGTAAAAGTCAGAGGTACAGAAGAATTTAGTACTCCATTTTTTAGGCATTGTGAAAATGTATAAAGTGCTGATCTGTTTTTAAGTCTCCATTAAGTACTGGTTGAGGCAAACCAGGTGTGCTTTTCGTGATATTTTCTCCCAGAGACAGGTTAGTTGTTCATTTGTCACATTACTGATGGAGACACAGGTTTTGAGCTGGCAGAGTGATCCATATCCCAACCCCATTCCCCATTCCAGTAAATCCAAGTGTGCTTCGACCCATGTTGTACTCATAGAATCAAAGAATCAGAGAATGGTTTGGGTTAGAAAAGATCTTAAAAACCATGTCATTGCATGGGCAGGGACAGCTTCCACTATCCCAGGTTGCTCCAAGCCCCATCCAACCTGGCCTTGGACACTTCCAGTGATGCAGGGGCAGCCACAGCTTCTCTGGGCACCCTGTGCCAGGGCCTCAGCACCCTCAAAGAGAATATTTTTTCTAATATCCAATCTAAACCTGTCCTCTTTCAGTTTGAAGCCATTCCCCCCTTTCTGTCACTCCAGGCTCTTGTAAATACTTTTTCCCCATCTCTCTCATGGCCCTGAGAGGCCCCAGTGAGGTCACCTCAAAGTCTTTTCTTCTCCAGGCTAAACAATCCTAACCTTCCCAGCCTTTCCTCATAGCAGAGCAGCTCTATCCCCTGATCATCCTGGTGCCTCCTCTGGACTCCCTTTAGCAGCTCCAGGTCCTTCCTGTGATGCCTTAAATGGCTACCTAGAAACAGAGAGCAGGCAGGAATAAAGGAATAAAGGAGGGATTGATTGGAAAGGTCTTCAGAGGTACACTCTCGGCTCCAGAGGCTCCTGCCTCAGTGCATCCCAACATGGACAAGGACAGCTCCCGAGTTCTTCCCACTTGGATCTCAGCATCAATTCCCCAAGCAGAAGCCAGGCAAGGATGGAATTTGCCCAAGCTTGCCCCCCTGTCCCCAAGATTGTGGTTTGCAGTTGTTGGGCCTAGGAGGGTCTGGGTGTCCTTGGAGAGCTGGAGAGGCTTTGTTGTGTGTGTGTGAGCATGAGAGAACAGCACTGAACGAGCTCCAGGGAACTGCAGAGTGACACTGGGCAGGGCAGGGTTGGAAACATAGAAAAGTTAAAACCCAAGGCATCACCTGTGCTGGGACCCCAGAGCTGGATGCAGCATGCAGGTGGGGTCTCACCAGAGCAGGGCAGAGTCCCTGCCCACCCTGCCTTGGGTGCACGTTTCTTTTTGTCCCTGTACCACCTGTACATCAAGAAACCTGGAATGTACTTGAAAATTTGTAATTGTACATCCCTGGCTTAGCAGTGTTGATAAAGCATGACAAAATAACCAGACCTTCTTTAGCCAATGTGCTCTGATTCTCCAAGGGCTCATAACTGGAATTATTTCTTCAAACATCACTTTTATCCCAATACCTTGAGTGGGGTCATCCCCCCATACCGAGTTATTCACCATTATACTGGGACAAAGGTGGTATATTTTTACCCTTTGGAGGAGTTAGTCTTGGCATTTTCCCATTATTCCAGTGATACATTTTCCTAAGGGTCCCGTTCTTTCTGTCTGAACTCCATAGTGTACATCCTTATTAAAGGAAATTTCTTTAAAGTTTGACTACAAAAAATGGATATGCCTTTGTTGTGGGAGTAAAGGCTCAGTCTTTGAAAGTGTGTTGCATCACAGTGGGACCGAAGTGCAAACTTTTCCAAACTTTAAAGTGATGTTTGGGTGCAGCTCCTTTTATAGCTAAAAAATCATAAATGTAAAGGTGAGAACTGCAGAAAGAAATATAGAGGCAGACATGCTTTATAAGGAGTTCAAGCTATTTAAATAACAAATAGCTCTTCACCTGGTGTTAAGATGACTAATAGCCCAGGTAAAAAGCAAGATTTAGATGCATAAACCAGATTTAAATGGATTCCAGCTGCTTATTTCCAGCATTTTAGTCAAAGCAACAGAGTACCTCTAACTCTTCAGAGCTGCATAGGGCAGGAATGACCCATATGGGTCAATTATCACTCAGTTCAGGAGACAATTGGTTCTCCTCACTGCATTTTGTCCTCCACAGAGCCAGCAAGGTGACCTTTCCCTATGGCACCATGAAGAGCTCTCTGTTAAATCCCTGTGCCCTGTCTTCTCCATCCTTTGTAATTTCTCATCCAACCCAGTGGCAGAACTCCATAGTGAATTTTGGGATGCAGTTCTTCTGAATCATTGCACGGCACAGCTTTTCTCTGGGTCAGACAGAGCTGGCTGTAAGAAGATTCAAACTGAAAATGCATCATACATGTAGATGGTTCCATTTCAAAGCTCTAAATTAATATATGCATGCAATCATGCTGAGTTTATTACTGTAACAATGTACAAGACAGTAAACAAAGTCTGGCATAAAACTTGATGCAGTTTCCTCCTCCACTTGGAAGAAAAATGATACAAATCAAGACTGGGTGTTAAAAGATTGGTAAAGTGAGGGTAGGTAAGAACAGAGTAATTACATTCCGAATTCCCTCAGCTGGAATATTTTGATCTGATGAGGAAGAATTTATTGTAAATATGCACAGAGGGCAAAGAGGCAGGAAAGGGAAAGGACTTGGGACTGTCTCCACTCTGCTGCTTTGCTGCAGGTGCTCCAGAGGCACTGGGATGTGCATGGAGCTATGGAGCTGGGTGTTGCCATCAAGGGTAAAGGGAAAACCTCCCTGCAATCAGCTGGATGACTGATCAAACCCTGATGCAACAATTCAACCCACTCTCTTTTTCAAGTAGATGAAAGTGATATCTTTTGCTATTGGGCCCTGAGATGAAGTAAAACATTGCTGGTTGGAGCCAGTCAAATCGGTCCTTTCATGAATTTTGATTGGTTTCCATGGAAACTCTGGCAAACTCCTTTTAGCACCAGGGCCCATGGCTGAACAAAGGAACTGCTGAATGAAGTCACAGCATCTTCCTACCCATGTGCATGGCAGAGAGATGCATTTTCAAGTAACACTGGTAATTAAGTGCTTGTATGAACATGCACAGTGAAGTGAGTGCACTGGAGAGCCAAGAAATTGGGCAAGAACCATCCATCAGCTCCAATTAAGAGACAGGAAAAGATGAAGCATACATTAAGTATACATACATTGCTGTTGGGAATAGAGCAGTACTCTTATTTAATATGGAGATTTAAAAATTAGATCGATTTGCAAGACAGTGGAGAAATCTGAAGAAACTGGGCCTTTCCAAGGGAGATGAGAAGCTTAATATCTCTCTGAATTATCTGTATTTATCACTGGCCGAGGTGATAACAATAGCTTTCATTCAGTGGCAAGAAGCCGTGTCAAGGGAGGTTTAGTTTGGGTTTTAGGAAAAAGTTCTTCCCCCAGAGGGAGGTTGGGCACTGAAAAGTCTCCCCAGGGCAGTGGTCACAGCACCAACCCTGACAGAGCTCAAGGAGTGTTTGCACAATGCTCTCAGAACCATGGTGGGGTTCTTGGGGTTGTTCTTTGCAGGGCCAGGAGGTGGACTCGATGATCCTGGTGAATCCCTTCCCACTCAGGATATTCTGTTTTTCTGTAACTCCTCTTGCTGCTTTTTTCTCAAGCTGCCCTGGCTGCACTCTGCTCTTCACAAGCCTCAACTCTTTGGTGGCTCTCATTCATGTTTATTGGGAACAACATCAGGAAACTGATGGAGTTCTACTGCTATAAAATAACTTAAAGAGGAAAGTAAAGCATGTTTTTCTCTCCAAGGCTTGTTTCACGGCCTAGTGGGTTAATATATCAGAACTAATTAACAGTCTGATGAGAAGCCCATGCAACAGCATGGAGTACGTGTGTGCTGAATGCAGGGGACAACAGTTATTGCATCCAAATGAAGGTGAGAGAAAAGCTGGTAAAGTGGAGCTTTTTTAGTTTTAAATATCCATTATTAAATATCTTGAAACCACATATCAATCTCCTTGTAAAATGCTAAAATGCTTAGTACAGCGACCAGGAATGAAAACAACGGTGCCTGAAAATTGCTGAGACTTTACAGAAGTGATTTTTTTCTACCTTCTTTTCCCTGTTGTTGGGTGTTGCCAGTTTTCTGAGATTTTAACTCGATTTTTATCTTTCTGGATTCATTGTCCTAATCAGAGTCAGTGCTGGCACTGCTCATTATGAGCTATTGTGAATAATTTTGGGGGAGGCGAAAGCATGCAAGACCTGCCCTGTCTGTGCTGAATTTAAAGCCATGCAGTGGTTTAGGTGTCACTTCTTTTTTGGTTTGTTGGTTGGTTGGTTGTTTTGGTGGGGTTTTTCTGGAAACAGGAAATGTGAAGTTTGATAATGACAAAATATTTTATATCATATAAAAGGAAGCGATTACTCAAAGATTTTCCCTGAAATATTTGTGACCTTTTGCCATCTTTGCAAGTGTTTCTTACAAGTGTTTGAATAGCAGAGTAAATCAGCTGCCTAAGTGATTCTTTCATGATGAATTTGTGTAGTATCACACAGAGTGCTCATTTAATAACTCGTGTGTTCTTTATTTAGAAAAGTTCCTTAAGCACAGTGCTGGTTTCAGACCACAGAATCAAAAAGGCCCCGAGGTGACTAATTACTGTACAGAGGTGACTGAGACCAGAAGAGATATGAAATTCCTAAGACAGAATTTTTTCCTGGAGATTCCTCTTCAGCATAATGGATTTTAAGGTTTCTATCAGAAACCTGAATTTTTACAGTCAGCATCTGAAGAACAAATCCTTCCTGCAGCCAAACCAGGGGACAGCAAGGGCCCCTCCCCATGGAAGCAGGGGAGTGGGGTCAGCATGGTAATTTTAGGGATAATTCATGGTAGCAAGAGGAAAATTAGCAACTCCCAGAAAAGACACGATGGGTCTGACCTTGCTCAGTGCCTGACCTCACTGTATTCTGCTGCTGGGGAATGAAATTGGGCAACAAAATTGTGAATTTTACTGGGAGAAGAAACCATGCACCTCTAGTTCAGCACAGCAAGAAGCAGATGTGAGAAGGTGTGAAGTAGCCCAACAGTCACAAATCTCTCACAGGATGAATTTTCAAGGATTTCTCATGCTTTTTTTTTTATGTTTTAACAGTCCTGCTTTTGTTTAGGTTGCCAGAAAAGGGAGAGTTTAAGTCAATAAAAAAGGGAGAGAGAGTAATTCTCTCTTTAAACATTTTATGTATTAATGAAGACGTAATGTAGAAAATGATGCAAAAGGGAATTAAGTATATTTAATCATGATGACTTCCTCTTTCCATTACACAGGAACATTAAATAAAAACGAAATGTTAGGAGAGTCAAACTGGACAGTATGTTGTATTGTTGTATATGACAGTATGTTAGAAAGCCAAGAAATTGTTTTCTAGGGAAGGCTGTGGCAATAGGGAAAGTACCAGGGATATTTGTAGGGATAATGAGATGTGTTGGGTTTCCATGGCTCATCTCAGCAGAGGCAGCACAGGATGAAGTGACCACAGTCCCCATTCCCCATCCCCCTGAGCCACTGGAGGCAAGGAAGTAAGGGATTCAGGAGCAACCTTGAGTCTCTGAAGAAGAGAGGGGTGGGAAGAAGGGTTTTTAAGATTCGGAATTATTTCTCATCACCCTGCTCTGATTTGATTGTTAATATTAGTTTCTTTCAGTAGTGTGTGTTTTTCCCATGACAGTAACTGGTGAGTGATCTCCCCCTGCCTATATCTGACCCAAGAGCCTTTCCTTATTTTTCCTCACCTGTGTCCAGCTTAGGAGGGAATTGATGGAGTGGCTTTGGTGGGCACCTGGTGTCCAGCCAGGGCCAACCCAGAGCCACACAAGGCTCTCAAGGGTTGCTGGATTTAATGACAACACAAGTGCTGGAACACAAGCTCTATAAGGAACGATTGAGGGAGCTGGGGTTGTTAGCCTGGAGAAAAGGAGACTCAGAGGTGACCTTGTCACTCTCTACAACCTCCTGCAAGGTGGCTGCAGTCAGGTGGGGATTGGTGTCTTCCACCAGGCAGCAGCTGGCAGAACGAGAGGGCACAGCTTCAAGCTGCACCAAGGGAGGTATAGGTGGGATATTAGAAGAAAGTTTTTCACTGAAAGAATTATAAAGTACTGGAACAGTCTGCCCAGGGAGGTGGTGGAATCACCATCCCTGGAGGTGTTTAAGAAAAGACTGGGCATGGCACTCAGTGCCATAGTCTGGCTGGGGTGGTAGGGCTGGGTTGGACTCAATGACCTTATAGGTCTCTTCCAACCTCATTATACTGTGGTTCTGTGATAAGTTAAATTAAGTGCTCCCCACACCACAGCTCTTTAGAGGAATGGTGCAGACAAAATGCCCAGCACAGGTTGGTGCCTGTCAGTGGGACAGAGCTCCTGCCAGCCTCTCCTGCTGGGGATGGAGAAGGACAGTGAGCTGGAGGAGCTGGGCTGCTGCTCTGAGCTGGTCTGACACCTCCAGTGTGTAAATACAGAATGTTTCACATTTCATTTTCATTCCCTTGTTATCTTCTGGCTTAAGGAGAAGCAAATCCTACAAATATTAGGCACATTAGTGCAAGGCTGGGGGTCTTGCAGCAAGGGCTGGAAGTACACAGAGACCCAAACGTTGTGAGATCAGGGTTTGAAATGGCAGGAACAGAACAGAGGCAATTCTCCTGCTGTGCATGAAATTACAGACAAATTGATTCTGGTTTTCTGGTTGCACTGAATCCAACAGATTTGCTACTGCACTTAACGGGAAGAGCAAAGATTGCTGCAAAAACACATTGATAAATAGGTCTGTCAGTCTGTCTGTCTGTCTGTCTGTCTGTGAGCTCCACTATGTTCATAACTACCTATGTCATTAGCAAAATTATGAAATTTAATATCTGTCTGGTTTTTATATTTATATATATAAATATTAATATAAGATACACATAGGCCATACTAAATAGAATGATCTCATTATTTATTAAATAAGTACAGGAATCTTCCTCAGAAATTTAGTGTAATATGCCTTCCCAACATTTTAAGGACAGTCACTTAACAACTGGTTTTTTTAAGAAAGGAAATTGAGTACTCATTTGATCTTAACTCTGGTTATGTTTTACATCAAAACGGAATATATGAAGAAAAATTCTTTTTATCTGCATTTTTAAAAAATATGTATAGGTTAATATCACATCATTTGTTTACAGATTTAGTTTAACATTTACAAAGTTTTTTTCAGTGGCATTTGTGTTAAATTTTATCACAAAATGATTTATGTTATTTTTGTAGTAAGCTTGAGTCTGAAAATGAATTCTCAAAGTTTTTTTTTATTTCAAATGGGAGTCGTTTGTTCATCTCATAAATTTGTTAAAGAAAGTAATTTTATGGATAAATGTCTCCACCTAGAGCTTGCTTAGAAAAATAAATATTTAATAAATCATAGTTTTGCATATAGTGTATTTAAAAGACCACATTAAAATGATTTATCAATAAAAGCTTCCTTTTTTGGGATCCTTCATCATTCTTCTTGTGACATGCCATTTTCACAGTCCATTCTATACATCACCTGAGGCATTCAGAGGATTTTCTTAGAGATACCAGGATTTTATATTATAAAAGACACGTGAAAGGCTATTTTTAAAATTTAATAATAATAATAGGAGAATAAGGGGTTTTTTTCAATTCATCCTGAAAGTATAGCAGGTTCCTCATTTCCTTTCCTCTAAGGTTCTCTTCTCTCCTCAGTGTCAAAGCCAATGGATAATTAAACTACAGTTCCTAGTTAATGACTCCACTGACTGCAGCTCTTTAATCTGCCATGGTTTACACAATCAGAAGTCCCTAAGGAGTCTGTCCCTGTGAGCAGGGAGGTTTGTCTGCAGCCCAGAAGGGAGTGAGAACAAAGGGAATGGAGGCAAGAGTGGGGCTGGCAACCCAGAAAATGCCTTACTTAGGAAAGACTCTTTAGGTGAGACTGTTAGGCAAGACTGTAAGACTAATTAATTCAACATTTCTGCATTAATTAATGGAATCGTGCAAAGAAACAAGTCGGGAACAGCTGAACTTCATAACCAAAGGCAGTGAAATTCCTCAAAACCTGTCAATACTTTGTACTATAAATAGTCAGAAGTTGTGAGTTCTGTGAAAGAGTGAATAAATCAAAGTTGTGTTAATGCCAGGTGCTTTCACCTGATTGTGTCAAAGGCTGTTTTTGCTTCCTGGAATAATAACTCAGAGTGTTCTTTTTCACAAATTGAATAGTTCATCGCCCTAAGCTCTGAGGTTCCCAGACAGCTCATTTCCAGAGCCCTTACAAAGTTTGCACTTCTGTTTTTAACAAAGTGGATACTCTTTATTTTAACAGCCAAACTATTAAAACTTTCAGACAGGGCAGTGAAACTGACTCAACATGAGAATATGAAAAGGTGTAACTACGGTGATGTTAAAAATGTCAAATAACTTCCTTTATTTGACAGACACAGTGGTTATGGCCTCAGAAAACAGCTCAGAACAGGCTTCTCCTGCTGAGATCTGACCCTGGAACCCTCCCTGACCTCCACTGGACACTCAATTCTTCCAAATCTCGTTTACTAGGATTTAATAAGTGACTCTTAACCGGAGACAAATGAGATGCACAGCAGAGCTTAGCTTTGCCCATGTAGACTCCTTATTTAACTCCATGCCTTCTACAGTGTGACCACCTGCTCTGTGTATCCTGATCTTCCTGTCACGTTAAACAAAAATACTTTTGATATCCCCAGTTGCCTGATTAGTTAACTCAGGCCTGTGAAAGGGAGCTGTCTGCTCAGGCAATGTAAAAATGTCTGTGCATTTTCCTCCACGAGGCCCTCAGAGTGATCTTTTAAGCTGACCTGAATTTTCAGAACAGGCATCTTCCAATAGCTTCCTTGACATCACAGTTGTTCAGAAGAAATAGTTGTTGAGGCCAGAAGAAAATGTGTCTAATGCTCTTTGAGCAGACATTATGTTCAGCTATCCTTTAAAATTATTTTTTTCTGTGTCATTTTAAAGATTAATAACCTAGAGATTAATTACCTAGAGACCCTTTATTAATATATGTCACCTTAAAATCTGTTGGGAAAAGGGAACATATTCTCTATTTTACCTTGTGCTGGTACCTACTTATTACCTTTTCTAGTCTTGATCTGGGCTTTGCTTCACTGCACCTCATCAAATCCTCTGGAGAATCTGAATAAAAACAGCAACCCTGGTTTGCATTCAATTTGCAAGGCACACCCTTGTAGCTGGGTAGGACACACTAGCCACTCCCTCCTATCCACATTAATAAGTGGCTTATGGCCATTTCAATCAATAAATTAATCCTAATTAATCCTAATTAAATCCCTGAAAATATTAAATCCTTGGAATAAAATAAAACACTTACTTTATTTTATTGTACACTGGCTTTTTTTTTTTTTTTGGTCTGTGGAGGAAGATGGGCAAGTACAGCAAGAAATACATCTTTTTCTAAAATAGATGTAAAAATTGGGAAAAAAAACTGTCTTGGACCAAACCAGGAGTTTCTATATTAACTTGAGCTGAACTGACTTGACAAGACAAAACACTTTCAGGCAGGTAAACTTAGTTAAAGTGGAATCACACCAGGAGTTCTTTAGGATGAGGATTTCTAGAATTTACTTTTGCCAGATTTTCAAATTCTTATTGATATTTATACCTCAGTGTCATTAGGTGTCTTAGCACTGCAGTGCTCTCAGATAACTGCTTTGAGCAGGTGAGTTAGGCACATATATCTTTGTTCCAAGACACCTTTATGCCCATTTGTTTCTCTTCTGGGATAAACAGAGAGTGGATGTCAGCTCACTTATTGTGATCAACCCATTTGATTTCAGCTGATGGGACCTGGGCAGGGCCAGGAGCAAGAGTGGCCAATCTCCCTCATACCTATAAAAGAAACCCCAGGGGAGCACCTCCAAAAGGGCAGGGAAACAGGTGTGACAGAGCTGGATTAATGGTTGGACTAAATGATCTTAAACATCTTTTCCCACCTGAACTATTCCATGATTTGCCTTGCTGCTAGCTTTTCTCCTGAGTTACCTGCAGCCTTCACTACGAGTTACTTACCTCAGTCCATTATCTCTGATTCTTCCCAAAACCCACAACAGGTTATGGATGTATTTCTACCATCTTTTCCCAGATTAAAAACCCATTTATTACCTGTCTAAAAGCTGCTTACAGTATTACCCTCTGTCCAGTGGTGATATCTATGGCTGGAACACTTTGGGTACAAATAACAACCTTTTCAGCAAACAGTGAAAATGGCAATTTCTCAAGCAGGACATTGCTTGAGCACAGCCACGAGCATCTTCCCCAGTGCTGAAGACATCACAGTGTTATTCCCTATATGCCTGTTGAGTTGCTCAGGGACTATCTGGAGTAAAAACCTGAGCCTCTTTTTGTCTGCCTGCAGGTACCAGCGAAAAAAGTCAAATTACTCCCTTTATTCATCTATTTAGACTTTGAAAACATTAGTGTCCATTTTGTTCTTTACAGCTGTGTCCTGTTGGGAGGGGCTGCTCTGATGGGAAATGGGGACAAGTGTCTCTGTCCAGCACATGCTCCATTTGCTTACAATTAAAAAGGGCACTCCAGCCCTGCCTCAAATATTTTGTCCATTGCTGCTCCACTGAGTGCATGTTTCTGATGCCATCAAGGATGCCCCAGCATGTCTCCAACATGATGATGTTTACTCTCTGTTCAAACACTATTATCAAAGTCTCTTTTCAGGCAATACTTTTCTCATGTATTTGCCTGACATTTTCTATTGTTGTCGAAGAGCTTATCACCCACCCTGGAGCCCGAAATCCATCCCCCAGTACCGTGGCCTTTCTTTTATGAAACATATCTTTGTTTCTGTCAGATCCCTGGCTTCTGTCCCAGAGTTCAATTAAAAATTAACAAACCTCCTATCCACTTTGAGTTTCTCCACCACTCTGCTGCTCCTGTCGTGCTCTCCACGACTTCTGTAAAAAATTAAACATAACTTGAAGCACTTTATCATCCCCATCTTCCTGATCTTCTGCCAGCCCACCTGCTCAGTGCCTTCTCTGCTGGCTGGCAGGTGAACCCCCAGCTTTCCCAGTCATCTGGTTTTCACACACCTTGCTCAAGGATGTCCCTGCTCTTTGGCTTTTGCTCTGTATCAGATCTGGGCTCCACAGCTCCTCAGCCTTGGAGGAGCCAGGGCTGGGATTCACCAGGTTCCACAGACACCTACCTGGGGCTGGTTCACAAGCTGCTGTCTGCAATGCTCCTTCTCAGTGAGACTTCTGGTGCTCACTGACTTTCCCTTCTTCCCACAGGGCCAGGCAGCATGGGAAGAGGGCAGCAGACTCTTGGGAAGCAACCCAAAGCCCACATTGTGCTGCTGTCCGGTAGGAGTCACCAGTTTTTCCTCCCCTGAAAACAAAATCCTTGTAAGAGCATAAACTTCCTTTCCCTCCTCACCCATCGAGACCCACATCCCACCCAATACTTGAGTGCCTCTTTCTGGTGTGATCTCCCAGAATATTTCCTATGGCAGGAAGCTCTTAACTTGGATTTTCTAAAAGATAAAGATGAATTCCTAAATCTTCTTGAAGCAGGATGGACAGATTCCCATGGTCTCACTAAATTAAGGCCATAAAACTCGCAATTTTATGAGGGAAAGAGCCCAAAAGCCATCTCTGCTAATATGGACTCAAAGTCAGTGGGATTGCTTTGCCTAAGGCAGCCCATTTAATGTGGCTGGATACAGGATCTTTGTCTCCAGAGCTGCTAAGCTGAGGCATTTCAGTTGCACTGAATGAATTTTTTAAAAGTGGAGGTGAGCGATGAGAAGGTATTTGGTTCCCAAGGAATATATTACAGGAGAATGTGCTGTTCTGAATTCTGTCTCCTGGCAAGCTCCATGTAAATCAGAAACTACAAATTTTTCTACTCATTTTGTCTGTTTAGGGGAATATTTGCCACAAACACAAGGTGAATTGAACTGAACAAAGCTTTAACAAACAGACTTTTAAAATGAAATTTTTACATTCAACATGGAATAACACAATTCTGCATCTGTTTTATGGAGCAAAGGATTCTGTGCTAAGCTCCATAACAGCTTATTAAATGAAACAGCCAGGTATCCAAGGAGATGGGGTTGAAAATAAAGATGTTTTTGGAGAAATTCTTCAGCAGCACAAGTGGGTACCTGCTGTAAAACTTCAGCTTTCAAAAGACTCATTAGTGCAGCATAGGCTGCCAGGCAGTTCATAGCCAGGAAATATGATCATGCATCAGTGGATGTTTTAATAAGGTTAATGAGATTATTATTATTTTTTAAAGTAACTATGATAATACAATAATGATAAAGCATTTTTAAAGCCACCTGTTAATGGTGACTGCCAGTGCCACGTGAGACACATCTCACCTGTGCTTAAAGGAAAAACCAATTCATCTATAATGAAAAACTATCCCAGTGGTGCATTAGCAAAGTCTCAGTGTAAAAGACAAATTACTCAGTTAATAGACTTGATGTTCAATTAGCCAGGATGCACCAGCACACGACAGTGCTCTCACAGAACAGCTTGGCATGAAGGGAACTCGTGTAAACTCAGTTAAAAAGGGATGTCTACACGTGAGCCCAGAGTTCCTTTCATATCCTTGTTTCTCACCCCATCTCTCCAGAATGTGCTGCTTTCCCCCGTGCTTAACAGGCACAGTTTGAGTGTGAAGAATTAAGGCTCCTCGCTGCCTTCAGGCATCGTGGTGTTAGGAGGGATTACTAATTAGGTCATTTGTAGCTCTTCACAGATTGCTTCTCTAAGGGACAATTTCTTTCATCACATGCATGTGATTTTTTTTCAATCATGAACAACCCAGAGGTCATCTCTACAATGAACACGTTTGATTCAATGCATCAGGGAACTTCTTTGCATAGATCTGAAATCAGAATTTCAATTAGAGACATTAAAAGCACATCAATGGGTGTGTGTACTGGACTCTAAACATGTCTGCTTTGCCACTCTATCTTTGCTAAGATTTCTTCATAGCTCAGAGCTATCTGTGTAGAGAGCTAAGGAGGAGACCAATCAGCCAAAGACACAGAAATACTCGAAGGAAATACCAAGATCCACAGAAAAATTAATTCTGAGAGCATTAAGTGGTTCAAACGGATGATAATTCTAAAAGAATCATTAAAATAGAAATTATTAAAAATGTGATTCTGCAAATCCACGTGAATTCTGAATCTTTAAGAGGGTTGTAATCTCCCCAGAATTGTGGGGAAGGAAGCAGAGGCTGGGTGCTGCATCTCCCAAATCTTGGGCTAAAACCAGGATACACTTGGCCTATCCCTAAGCAAACAGAGGAATATTGAATTATTGAAGAAAAAGAGAAGCTCTATTTTTTTATGCTGCTTCAGGATATTTCCTCAGACATTTGGAAGAAGAACTAGCATCAATCACAAGGACTCTTTCAAAGTAGACAGGTGTAGACAAATAACACAAGGCACAAGGGTTATAATAATTAGAGATCACCAGTTTAGCTAAGTGTGTTCGTATTCTGGGTATTTATATTTAGTTCATAATTACACCTCAAGCTGTTTAATAATAAATCTCCACCAACCCCTGAGAAAACAAGCAAGTATATGTCAGGCAGTATTACTGGCTTTTATTTTCTCCTTTCTTTTTGTAAATTAATTAACAGGTTAAAAAGATATGGAAGAGGAAAGTTAAGCAGATGAACTATGGAGAACCCTTTAAAATGCTCAGAACCTTTGGTAAATAGGCAGTTGAGCAGCTATTGTTTTAGAGAAAAAAGGCAATGATTATAAAACTAGTGATTATTCTTTGAGAATCCTGGTTCCTAGGCCCACAGCAAAGCTGGGAGTATTTGTCTGGAATGCCTGACACATTTCTGGTACAAGCAAGGGCACTGTCAATGCCATGACAAGACATTCATGTCTTTGATGGGAGCCTACAAGGTGATGATGTGATGGATGAAAAGTGAGGCAAAGCCCCAGGCAAAGCACTGCAGTATTTCAGAGAGCATTACTATGTCCAGGAAGTTCCAAATTTGCCTTAAAAACTATACAAATACCATTAATTTATCATCCTACTTTCCACCACAAGTCATGTTAAAATTAAAAATAAAAAATAAAAATGGGAGAAACCTTAGCATTTGCCTCGGGGAAGTGGTTTTGAGAAATTATCTTAATAATTCTGCATTACTTCGTGGGACTGTGTTCCTGTCATGAGCTGCCCGTCAGGTACCCAGGGTGTGAAAGGAGCCACAAGCATAATTTTCTTCATAAACAAAAATAAACTGCAGTAATTGTTCCACCCAACTGTAATTTTCTACTGAGTGACATAAACGGTGCTGTCATTTCTCTCAGTAGGCCATAATTGCACTGTATTTCATGTGAAATTAAAATGTTGACTGCAATGTCAAGGGTGCTGCATTCTTGAGCTAAATAATTGAAATGGTCTCGATTAAGTCTCCAGATGGGAAGGGGACACATTCCTGCTCCTGCAGCTCAGGCCTTTGACTGAATTCCATTCTCTGGAACTATTTTGCCTCATCCTTTAGCAATAAAAGGAGACATTTTCACATACAAGTTTTAATTTTTTTAAAAATAAAAAGAACAACTTAGTTGCTGGTCCCAGAGCTGTCTGGTTTTCCAGCGGAGATGGGGACAGGCTCAGGCTCTCACATGGACTCAGTCTCTGGTGACAGTGACAGGACCTGAGGGAATGGCCTGAAGTTGTGGCAGGAGAGATTTGGGTTGGATATTAGGAAAAAGTTCTTCTCCCAGAGGGTGGCTGGGCCCTGGAACAGGCTCCCCAGGGCAGTGCTCACAGCACCAACCCTGAGAGAGCTCAAGAAGTGTTTGCACAATGCTCTCAAGCACAGGGTGGGATTGCTGGGGTGTCCTGTGCAAAGGCAGGAGTTGGATGCAATGGTTCTTGTTGATTCCTTCCAGCTGAGGATATTCTATGGCTCTCTGCTATGATTCCAAGCCTTTTAAAAGCTCCTTTAAAATCTAACCCATCCTCTCTATAAATTAGGGGAGCAATTCCCAGTGATTTACACGGAAACTGGAACAGGCACAGAGCCCAGTTGGGCAGGGACAAAACATGCACTGAAATCACCATTTCTGCACTTAGACCTCATGCTCAAGCAATCAGGGGCCTGAGCTTCTCCTGCTGATGGAGGGAACAAGGCTGGCAGCCCCTCCAGAGCGTGCTGAAATCAATTCAAGTCTTCCCTCTCCCTTGGAAACCTCTGTCCAAACCCACTAAGCACTGATTTATATGTTTATGGTTCATCATCTGGGCTTGAGAGAAGAGACCACTTCTCTAATTCCTGTGATTTCCAGTGTGGAGAAGCAGGGTGAGGAGTCAGATGAACCAGAGTAAGGAAAGACCCACAATTTGTGCAACTGCAAAATTAGAAGCAAGCTCGGAGTGCTGTGCTCGACTCAGTGTCAGAGTTGCACCCAGCTCTGATTGTTTTGCTCTATTGATAAGGACAGGTTTGCAGGGTTTGTTTTTTCTCAAGTACAGCACTCAGCCAACTGCTTGTTTCTTTATTACTTGTGGAATTTTTTATGTATTACAAAAAGTATAAACTAAAGATACAGTGAGAAGAAAATCACTGAGCTGGTAGATAAATTGCTGGGGAAAAAATCCATGAATAATTCAAGCAATGGGACTCAAATTTTCTTAAAACTTGTTTCTTTTTTTTCAGAAAGGGAGGAAAATGAGTTTCATATGAACAAAGCCCATCTAACAGCAGTAGTGGGCAATTTTGAAGGTGAGAAATGTTGAGACTAGCAGGTAACCCTGGGAAAAAAGGGTCTGAATTCAAATACAGTCCTGAAGAGAGATGAATGCTAACATAATGACAAAAACTGGATAATCACTGCTTAACAAATACTCATCTTGGCTTAATCCAGTGCACCCAATAAATATGGCAAAGAGTTCGCAGATAATGTCACTCTACATTAAGTTCTTGTTAGTAAGCTGATTAGTGATTTAGACAATATTTCCTGATCAGATGACCCTTACAAGGAAGACCCTCACGTCTCCAGTCTGCAGATGTGGAGCTCAGTCTGCTCATTTCAGAGACATATGAATTTTTTTTCAAACCAGCATCTGCTGCAGTTGGGGTGAAAGATCCTGTGGGGCCTCAGAGCATCACCACATCGATGGGTCAGACTGGAAACTGATGAGAAAACTCTCTCTTATGTCTCACTTTCTCAAGTCTCACTTGATGATTTTCCCCTGTGTTGTGGCAGCCATAATATGCAGTGTTTTACCTTATGATATAACACATTTATATTACCTAATAATAACAACAACTGCTGCCCTAGCTCAGGGTTTCAGGGATCTGGTAAAAATTATGCAGGAAAAATGTCTAACAGAGCAGCAGTCATATTCCAATAGGCAGGAGAGCTTCTTGTGCAGGTCAGCACACCATCAGCTAAATGTCATATGACAGGAGTGGAAAGAGATCCCTACTCCCATAAACTTTATGGCAGCAACATTTGGCTGCAAAATTACAGGTAGAAAACTGGGTGACTTTTCTTCCAGCTCCCTAGGCCTATCTCCTGCCCTTTCATTAATACCCAGTGTTCAGAGCCTTCTATGTCTATGCCTCTCTCTATCCTTCATTGCTTACACAGTTTATGATCCCCACATGCCAGGAAGCCAAGAACAAATATAAGTTTAATATTAAATTAATTGCATTTCAGAAAAAAATTTCTTCAATATGTTCTATTTAATTGAGAGCAGATTAAACCATGTATTATAAAGGACTAAAATGCTTTGTAAGCTACGAAAAACATAATTCCTTTCTTAAAATATTTTTTTTTCTCTCTTTCATGAGCAATTAATGAATTGAAGAGCTTATTGTGTTATTATTATTCAAATCTGCTTGAGAAAGATATTGAGATTAGAGAAGATGGACGAGATAGAAATGTCTGTCTCTTTTAGTCACCCAAAGTTAATTAAAATAAACCTGACCTGTTATCTGCCACCCAAAGTGTGCCATGAAAACAAGACTCTAATTGTAGTGCAGACAAATTGGCTTGTCTTGCTAAAACTCCTTAGGGTTAATTAAAAAGCAGCCTTTTCTTTGAAGAGAGCTCCATCAGACATGGGTGCTTTTCCCCTCATTCCTATTACACATTTTCTGAAGATTTATGATAAGATTTTTTATAATTAAACAAGAAAGCTGAGATTTATGTCAAAGAGAGGACAGCTTTTTCTTGGTGTAGGGAAAGAGCAGGACAGAGCTCAAGGTGCTCAGAGAAGGGAAGAGACAGAAATCTCCAGCAGCTTAAGGCAAAACCTTATGGAAAAATGATTGCCTGCCAGATTCAAACCTGCTGGGTCTGGTGCTGGAGCAACCTGGATCTCAGTGGGAGTGGTTCCATGGCAGGGGGGTTGGAACTAGATGATCTTCCAACTCAAACTATCCCATGATTCTATGACTTTAGGTGTACTAATTCTAGAGGTACTTTTCCATTCCCTTTTGATCTCCCTGGCAGTGCAGTAGTGCATAAGACACACCACAGAGAAAGGGGAGTGGGTGACCATGGTTCTCTTTAGGCAAAGTGCAGGGGTGGCCACATCATTTTGGAAATATTTTCTAGACCCCACGGGCAATGGGGAAGTGTCCTCATTGCCCAGTTAGACATCCTTGGCAGGAGCCAGGACTGCTCAGCCAAAACAAAGTTGTTTACTCTGGAAGCATCTCCATGTGTCCATCTAAATCATCATCTGTTCTGGACAGGATAATGATGTTTAAATTACCCCTGGCAGGTGTCTGTTTAAAGTGATTAGAAAGTGAAGACTATGCAGCACCGCCCGAGATGCTTGGCTTTGTGTTGTATCACCACTGCAGTTTGGAAAGGGCCCCCAAATATTCAGCAAACCTCACACCTTTTTTTCTGCAATCTAAAACAAGTATTTCTCTTCCTACCTCATACAGGATGTAGCAAAATCTCTTCTGCTTTGTTTTGAGAGCTATGCACACTAGAGGATTGTTGTTCTGGCAGCTGAGGAAGGCAGAACCAAAGTCTTTCCTGACTTATAATAAATGAGAATTTCAAGAATCCCTTCTATGTGACACCTGCTCAAGTTCTTGTTCCAGTTCTTAGCAGACATGAAAAGAAGCCCCCAGACACAGTAGTCTGATTGCAGGGACTCTGGTGTTGTGTGGGGTTCACATCCAAAGGTAACATCCAGAACCTGACATGAGGTTCTCCTGTGAACACATTCAAGAATAAGATTTGCCTTTATCACACTCATATCCTTAACCAGATATATTAAACGACCTTTCATAAATCAGCTGTCTTTCCCTTAAACTATTGGCCAATCCAGACATGTAACTCACTATTGCAGAAGACCTTAAGGACCTCTTCATGTGTAATATCTGAAAAGAATGCATGTTTTTATGCCCAGTGAGAATGTTTGTATTACTATATCTCAGGTTAACATGGATCTTGAAGAAAGTCAAAATTCACTCTTCAGGCCTTGTGGAAAGTTCAGGTACTGAGGATGAATGTAGAGCTTCCTAATGAATGCTGTTTTTTCTCATCTGCTGAACATGCACTGCACTGTACAACAAGACAGGACAGTTTGCTCATCAAGGCTGCTGCCACAGATATTACTAAAACCTCTTGATGCTATTTTTTTCTGCATAGTGGCCTTAGAAAACTCTTTAGCCAAGAAGAGAAAAAACATGCTCCAAATTTTAGGGATAGGTCACTTCATCTCTGGATTGCACAGAGGTCTCTTCATCTTACAGACAGCACAACAAAATATGTAGGTGTGTTTATTGATTTGAGTGTAAAGTGTTTCTTGAGAGACTTGGGTTATCCAGGTTTCTCTCTTGAATGTGATCCTCAGACTGAGTGTCATTATGGCTGCTTTTTGGAAAGCCTCATTATCTTTCCAAACAAATGTGTATAAGCTCCATCTACATATGATTGATGGTACTCGTGTGAAGCTGCATGCACCACCTCCAGAAAATTTCACAAATCAATCTTGCTGTAATTTTAGCATACTGCTTCCTCACTGAATTTTAGAAATCTGTTAGTCTGAATGAAGGAGACTTCATTCTCACTGAGAAGAGTAAGTCAATGATACACATGAACTTCATTCATAACAAAGCCAATTGCTGATGAAGAGGAACTGAACTAGAGATGATTAATTCTTTTCCAGCGGCTGCTTTCAGCAGACATGACAATTATTCATACCAAAGAGCTACCATTTTTTGCCTTATTTAATTAATCTTAAGTCATGTACGGGGAAAATTCAAAGCCCAGTGAAACCAGCTAGAGGATGATGTTTGTAAAGGTCCTGCCTGTGGGCACAGCTATTCATCTTTGCAGTTATGCAACTTATGTGTCATTTTTCATACTTGGCATTGCAATTTATTTTCCATTTGTTGTTTAATCAATTTTCACTTAAACAGACCCTTTTTTTTTCAATCCGGAAACAAAACTGCTTTGAGGTGATGGTAAGAGCTCTAAAAATATACAACAAGGTGTGATCAGCCTCCTGAGGTTACATTTACATTTTAAATGGAGAAGTCTTTGTGAATCTCGCTTCCTAAAGGAGGGTAAATTCAGAATGAAAGTGTGAGCAGCTCGAGTAAGGGGCAGGTATTTTGACCAAACACCTCTGTTCCTTTCTGCCCTGATGCTATCTGTCATATCAGAGCTATGGCTTCCAATTAAGCCAACATTTCCAGCCACCAATCTATCAGTGTCCTGTGGGGTTTTTTATACATATTACATCCTAACCCAATGGCAAACAGGTCAAACTGGACAGCAGATCTAAATCACCCCAACCTAATCACCTCACACTGATAGTGCTCTGAGTTGAAGTTTCAATTACAGACAAAATAAAGCAGTTTCTCCTTTCCCTGCTGGCCATTTCTTGTGCAATTCTTTTATTCCTTTACACACCCTTAGCCCCTGCAAACAGATTTCCCCCTTGGTTCTCCTTCTGTTGCCAGCAAGTGTTCAACAAAACAGAAGTCAGTCTCCTGATTATATACAGATCTGGATTTATCCTTGACTCTGATAAAAATTTCTTCCAAAAGGTCAGATTGTTCAAAATACTTTGTTTTTGAGAGTCACTGGATTTAATCTAAACTATTCTGTGTGTTCATTATATCTGATGTTAAAAAAATAGTGTTACAATCATGCTGAGCACAAAAAAAAAGGGCACAAAAGCCTCTTGGAATCATGTTTTTGATCCTTGATTGTCAATCTCCATTCAGCATTAAAAATTCCATTGGAAATCCAAAGAGATATCTTCATATAAATTAAATCATCAGTTTTATGCTGAAAGTTGGCACAGAAATTGAAGAGAACAGGCATACCCCAAGTTAACCTCTCAAATTGCTTTTTTTTTTTTTTTTNTTATTTGTTTTGAGTATTTAACACTTTTAAAAATAGAAATTATAAAATATACTGTGAAGGACTGTAGGTGGAAGAAAAGTAATAAATAATTCAGCACCAGGGAAAGAAAATCAGCTGTAGAAAGCCCTGAGGGTGTTTTGCTATAAAGCAGTTGGCTATTGCAGGGGTGGACACACAAGGGGTGCAATTAGAAGGACTGGCAACCTTCCTGTTTGCAGATTCTGCACTCTCAACTTGCTGATGAATTCCATGGATGGTTCCAGGTAGAGCTGAGTATTTCCTTCATGGCTTGTGTCCCACAATTCCTATGCCATTTCTGCCAGGGCCACGCTGTCATCTCAGGTACCTCACTAAAAGGAAGATCTGTAGGATGATAACCCAGCATGGAGCTTAATCACATCCAATTTTTTTTTGCAGGGAAAGAAATTCGGAGCCAAATCTCCTCCTCAGCTTTTTTTTTTTTTTTTTTGAGGATTCCTCTTTATTAAAATAAAGACAACCCAAGATATTTAACACAAAGTGCATTAGTTGTCTCTTGACTGTACTTGGTGAGAGTGAGGATTTGCCACACCCTCTATAGAACCCCCACTAGGATGTTTTAGGTTTAGAAATGGGAAAAATAGATTGGAAATGAAAAGAGGGAGCATAAGAGAACATATTAACATATTCCCCACTTGCTATGATCCACCAGAGTAACCATGAAATCCCATGCAGACAGCAAGGACCATTCATGGCACCTTGAGCTGAATAGGAAGGGACAACAACTTTGTCCTTTTCCTTGCCAGGAAATCTCCTTCTCTCCATTCCAGGACACTCCAAGTTCTTTCCTGTCCCAACAAAACCCATACAGACAAAATTTGTTCCTTTCCATTGCTAATGCTGGTACTTTTGGCAAGGTCAGGCAAAAGGTCAGTGAGGCTAAAGTAGTGTCCAAGAACTAAAGCAGGGAAATAACCAAGTGCCAGGGAACTTGCACCTAAAATATCACTTCTCTCCATATCTTATCTTTATCTATATATTCCAGCTGGGGTGGAAACAAAATACATAGAATAAAGAAGAAAAAGGGGAGAAATGCAAATGAAAACTGAGGTGGTTTTGGTTTGTTGGGGTTTTTTTGAAAAGGGGGATGGGAGAAACCAACTGAAAATCTGAAAAACTGTTTCAACTGGTTTTTTTTTCCCTAAAAAACATGCCTTGTACTTTAACCAGCCCAACTCTATATCTTAAAAAGTCTCTATTAGCCTAAGATTCTTCGAAGAAGAAGAAAAAAGAAACCAAGCACATGAGAAAGACTGAGCTGGGAACCAGATGGCTTCTGCAGGAGTGAATAGATTGTAAAGTGTGCTGGGAGTGAACAGCTCCTCAGATTAAGCAAGAAGTTTGAGAGATCTTCTGAAAGAACACAACTGCCATAATTCAAAACACTTACAGGGTTTTTATTACAACATATAATTGACTGAAACATAGCATGATTTATTTCACAATGCCTTATAGTTAGTATATTTTCTGAAATTACAAGGCAACGGAAATAAAACAAACATTATTTTAGATTGAAAGGTGGTGTTTATTTCAAGAACCAATTAAAGCTTATGTTTTCAGCTTAAAGCTGTACTTTCCTGAAGGGAAATTTCTCCTCCAGAATGTCATTATTTACTAATACGGTTTCATATTTAAATAAAAAACAAAATAGCTTTTTAGCATTTTGTTTTTCCCTCCAGCATCTACAGGTTTAATACTATTTATTTTCATCTCCTTTATTTTCCTTTTTAAGAAAGAAGGAAAAACAGCAGTGAAAATAGAGAGACAAAGCAAAAATGTAAAATATAAAACTGAACTGTTATACATTTCTGGGGAATTAAAATAGTTCAGCAAGGAAAAACTTCACAGAAGAGAGCAGGAAACTGCTAAAGTATATTAAAAAAAAAAAAGAAAAAAAAAAAAGAGCTGTTTCTGTGTTTTTCCAGAGGTTTGAATTTTAATATTGTGAACCAATTGTTACAAAAACAGTTGTAAAATCCTGCAAAATATAAAAGGATGTGGGTAGAAAAATCTCTGTGTTTCCATTGGGTTGGCATATGGCTTTCCCCTTCTGTACAACTGGAAGGATAATCATGTGAAGAACAGCAGCAATGAGAAAACCCCAGGGGACCTCCCTGAGTGCCTGCTTATGCACCCAGCTGGGAAGAAACATGTGATTTTTATCCATTTCTCTTTTTACTTTTTCTATGTGAAGTTCAGTCTTTAAAGATTTGTTTCTGCTTTAATTACTGCTGCATCAACACTGTGAGTATTTGGCTGGAATGGCCATTTCTGGACTGCACTCTGCATTTCTACCTCTAATTCTCAAAGACAATTGTCAAAGATGTTCTCGTTTGAAGCCTGAGCACAAGGGCAGCATGTCTTAAATAAAAAGAGAATTTTACCATCAAAGAGAAACAAAGAGAATTTCATATCTGCCCTGCCTCTAAAGCTGGATCACATCTTTTATGAGACCAGGGAAAGTTTAACATCAGCTTTTGAGAGCTTCAAGGACAAAAAGACATTGAGATGGCCCCTTATAAGGGGGTGAATTTTCCTCTTAGCTCAGCACTGTCTATAAAAATAAACAAAACTGAAACATGGAACAGAAAAGCAATGAGGAAGAAAATTGTTGCTTTTGAACAACAAATAAGTAAAGCACACACTATTACACCTAATAAATTAACACCAGTGTCAATGAAAAATAAAAATAACATTTTCAAAGGACAGCTTGTCATGTTCTCATGACTCAGAGATTGTTGTTTGTTTTTCCCCTTTCTACTCCCCCCTTTAATTAATACATTTGCTTCCAAATAAGATCCAAGCATTAGGAAAATGTCACACCATATGTGTGTTTATTTTTGCTCAAGTAATTATCATGGTGTAAGATCTCTCTTTTCCTTTCTTCACTTGCTGAGACAGAATGTTCCTTCAGAGGATAGAACAGCCTCAAAGCAGCTGCTCCGACATCTGAGGCTGAGAAAAAGTCAAATTTCATCCTCTTATCCTTGTGTATCCAGTGACCTTTATGGGGGACTGAGGGAGTCCTTCCCTCAGGTGGTGTCTCCCCAAGTTTTGGAGGGCTCTGGCTGTGGCAGTGGTGGGAAAAGCAAGCTCCTGTGGCAGGGTGCAAAGCCCCAGCACAGCAAAGAGCTTCTCTGTGAGTGCTTCTGCAAGGAAACTCCTGGCAGCTCGGGCAGGTGAGAACAGGGAGCTCCAGCATTGGCTGCTCTTTTGGAGAAAGAGCTACTGGGATTTTGGCAATAACTGTATCCAAGGAACTTGGGAACTTGGAGCTAAACCACTGCACCAGCCCAAAACTGCCCTCTTGGACTGGGATGGTTCTTAATGTTTCCTTAATATTCCTGGGGTGGAATCTTCTTTTTCACTAGTGAATATTTTTTCATCTCACCAATGAGTTCTGATGTTTTCTGAGTGGTCAGATGTTTTAAGGTGGTTTTTTATTATTATTTCTGTCATTGTAATCTTACTTCAGTTCCTAACACAGTGCCACACTCTGGAATCTTTGTCCACCAAGCAGAATCCTTTCTCCCAGAAGACAGAGAGTGAGTGGAGAGCCCCTAGGCTTTTCTTACTGCTGTTGCTTTTTACCTGATCACGTTAAGATGGTGCCAAACATGGAAAATATCTTGTGTAGAAGGATATGATGTGACAATTTTATGATTCTAGACATAAAGGGAAATACTCTTGATAACAAGTTGGACATTCAGATGCTGGATGATTTTAAAGGTCTTCAGAATATCTGCAATGCTTTCAAAATTTTATTCTTTCATACCTATATTTCTTCCAGTTCCATTCTCAACAAATTGACATTTGCAGAGCTGAGAAAGCAGCAAGAGACACCAGAAATAAAAGTCAAAAACTTCAATCAAGACCACTTATTTTATGAATAGTAAAGGGGGAAAAAATAGACCAAAGTACATTCCTTTCCCTTTAAGACATAGAGTGTTCTTATAACCAAAACAAAACTGCAGAGAGGCTGTAGTCCTCTGGTTGAATATTGATTAAAATATGATCTTGCCCTTTCAGTATCTAGAATTAACCTGCAGGATGCTGCTCTTCATTTGGGTTTTCATCCCATTTTCCAAAAGCTGTGGCTCATTTTGGCACAGCATATCATAATGCTGGGAAGCAGAATTTAAACTTAAGGTCATTTTCAATCTCATACCTATTTACCCACACTGTGGCACAGCTAATGAGAGCTTTCTATCTGAAAGAGATTTTATTACTTCATTTCCACGAGTAAAGGAATGAGAGGTTTAATATAGCCAGCCCAGGATTTTCTATTTAGTGGTTTTAAAGTGCTGTATATGTAATAAAATTCTCTATATTTATTTATCTGTCTCAGTGTTTATTTCCTCGATGTCAAGATTCAAAAGTCTTGATATTACTGTAATCTACATTCCATTATTAGGGGTTCCTGAGAAAGACTAAAAAAACCAAAAGAAAACAAAACAGGCACAAACAACAAACTATCTCCAGTGGTAAATTCTTGGTTCTGGCACTGGATTTTGGGGTCATTTGTCAATCTTCAGTGTTCAAGGCCAGGTTGGATGGGGCTTTGAGAAACCTGGTCTAGTGGAAGTTGCTCCTGCCCATGGCAGGGTTTTGGAACATGATCTTTAAAGTCCCTTCCAACCCAAACCATTCTGTGATTCACAGCTTTGCTTTCACTTTCATCCTTCCCTTCATCCCTTTTATGACATCTGAGTTTAAATCAAGCACAAAACAATAAGCAATGTCACATCCCTTATGTAGTAGCACATAAACAAAAGTAGTGTTTCCCAGATAATTTAAAATCTCTCTGACTGATCAGTAGTTAGTAAAATCAAACTTTGAGCATATTTTGAACCAGCACAGATGCTTTTCATGTTTAATGAGGAAAGAAAACTGTTCTCAGATTGTTTCATCAACTTCTCTCAGTCTGGGTCACTAATCATCTTTAAGCATTCCATGTAATTTGAATAAATCTGGATGCTCTGTAATAATCCAAGATCAATCAACATAAATAAAACATTTTATCCCAGATGTGTCCTGGGAAGATATTTTCTTGAGGAATGCAAAACATTTGGGATTCATACTGCAATTTTTTCCAAAGTTCCTTAACTTGAGAATTTAAACCGAGAATTACCTGCACCCTAAAGTTATTTGAAGTAATTAAAAAGTGTATGAAAGGCAATATAAATAATCCCATATACTCACTCAAGCACTCTATATTTTTACAGTGGGATCACTAGCTTGGCATAAAACATAAGCAAAACAAAAAGTAGGTGAAATTCATTACTTTTTTTCACTTTAACATAAACTCAAAGACTTCAATCTTGCTAGAATCTATACATGCACTTATCTGTAAGCACATGAATAATCCTCTTTATTTCCTCAGCAATACTCATCTGCTTAAACTAAGCTTTAAAACTTCCCATAGAAGGCATTTCCAAGTACATTTCGGAAGTTGTGTCGTGAGCAGTGTAACTTACATTTAATTATAAGGGAATTGTATTGCTTCTCCCAGAGATGAAGCTGGTGCTCTGCACTCCAGGGAAAACAACCAACCTGCACATTGATTTATTTATTTTTGAATGCTCTGTTGGCACCCATCAAATCCCTGAAAATTTCAGAGTTGGCAGATGCGACCTGAAACCCACAGGTAAAAGATGTGGGGGTATTCCCAATAAACATGGAATGCCAAATTGACTTCATCTAGAGATGTTTTGGACCAGGGAAAAATCAGACAGTGTATGAGCTTGAGCTAGTTTCAAAACAGGCCTCTCATCTATTTCTCCAGCCTGCTTTACAAAAAAATGAAATTCTGGGTAAGAATGTGGTTTGCCCCAATTAACAGCAGTGAACTGAATATCAGAACCAGGTTCTGCATGAATGTGACTGTCCCCTTTCATTAATATAAAGAAGGCAGCTTCCAAGTGTTAAACTACTAAACAATTTATAGCATCCTGCCAATTTAAGCGAGATGGGGATCTGACTCTTAAAACCATCCTAGCTTGCATGCAGTAAAATCACACAGCACATCCAAAGCTCAGCACACTCCTACAGTGCATCCCAAGTGTCTGCTTGATCTATGGGGTGAACTGTGCACAGCCCAGGGACTGGGGCTGTAAAGTTGGCCTGAATTAATTGGACTGGGAGCATGTTGGTCTGATGGAACAGCCCTGCTTCTCCAGGCTGCTCCAAGAACAAACAAAGTCCATTGATTGAGTGATCAGAAATCAGAAGGCTTTTAATAAGAATATTTAGATTATATTTACAATGAAACAGAGAGATGGAAAAAGGAGAGAAGGATCCCTTCAGCCTGCTCTGCTTCTGGGATCCTCTCTCTCTGTCTCTGAGAACAGAGCAAAAGCAGTGTCAATGTACAATTACAAAGTATGAAAACAAATCCCAAAATAGAAGTGATTTCTTTGGCCAAAGAAACAATCTGAGATATATGAAGAAAACAGTGCAACATGTAGAAGAGAGAGCAGCTGCAATGTGTATATCTTATCAAACTGAAAACAATCCAACAACTTCAAGGCTGCAAGAACCAGTGAGGCACAAAAGTGCCTAAAGAAATCTTCTCAGGGTTAGCAAAAGAAGCACTTCCCTTTGTCTTTTGCATGTGATTTTGCTCACAGAGCCAGAACTTTGTTCAGCCCAGCCGTCATGCAGCACAGGATCTGCCATGCAGTGACACCAAGTGATCCCTGCTAAAATGGCTTTGCACACACAGGCACCAGAGGAGGCCTCAGGAGAATTACAGAATCACCAAATGGTTTGGTTTGGAAGGGACCTTAAAGATGAGCCAGTTTCATCCCCTGCCATGGGCAGGGACAGCTTCCACTATCCCAGGCTGCTCCAAGCCCAGTCCAGCCTGGCCTTGGACACTGCCAGGGATGGGATGAGAAAGGGAGAGGTTTCCCTGTCAGCACCCACAGGATTGCAGATCCCCAATCATGAACAACAGGCCAACAAAATGACAAAATGAAAAAGATCCTTGCACAAATTAAAAAAAAAAAAAGTGAACCAGCCAGAGCACTTTGCCCATTTCTCTTTCCTTGTATCAGGAGACCTCCAAGTGTTTGTTCCAGCACAGACAGCTGTCATGCTTGGCAATAAAGAAACTTTGTTGAAGGTGCCACATGCTCCTCACAAAGGTCTTCTCCAGGTGGTGTTTCCCAACCCCACCTTCCACTGGGATGCACCCACACAATAATGGCAAAGTGCTTCAAGCAATGGTTTTCACCTTTTTTTTTTTCCTTGGAAATTTTTCCACCATCTTTTCACTGGTTTGCAGATCAGTATATTCATTTTGCTAGACTTGCAGGCCAATATGTGGTAATTCCAAGACGACTGAGAGGAGATTGGCTTTTCTAACTACTTGCCAATGGTCCTGGAGCTGTCAGCTAAAAGATTTGACCCAGGAGGAATAAATATTGACAATCTCACCTGTAGAGCCTTGTCCAATGACAGAAGTCTCCTTCTACACATCAGTCTTTAATACACAGGTCTAGAAATTCGCCCCTTTTTCCAAAGTTTATTTTCCTAGCTTATTAGGGCAAGATTCATATTTCAATTGCTTATCTTTATTAAAAAATGAATAATTCCTAAATGCATATTAGTGTGACGATAGAAGCCATATGGACTCTCATGGGAAATATTTATAACTTCCTCTCTCTCTCTTCTCCTTGTTTTTAACAGAATAAAGATAAATGGAAAGCTGGAGAGCAAAAAATTATATCCTCAAAAATCGCATGTGCTTAACATCAAAACATTTTAATTGAACTTCACATTACAAAAATCCAGATGGTCCATGTTCTGTTCAAGCCTCAGGGGGACTGCAACATGTTACTGTGTGTAAGATTCATCATCCCCTGCCTCTTCCTGGTGGTGCAGAGGACTTTCAGCCAAGATACCACAGGCTGGTGAAATCTGAGTTTTACAGTGTCTTAGGGATTCAGGGAGATTTCAGGGAATGCCTGAGGGATTTGGGACTATCATCCCCTCTTTCTTGCAATCTAAAAATCACTAACTGATGGGTTGGTGCAAGGGATCTAGACTTCAGTAGAGGCAGAGCAGACCTGTCTGACCTTCAGCTGGAGAAAATCAGTTCCATAAACACACCACATCTGGATCTGGCCCAACTTACAGCCCCTCGGGATCTCACCAAGGATGGGCAGGTACTTGTGCATTGATAGTCCTTCAGGTTCACACTTTTGCCTTTAAAACATGATGTTATTTTCCTATTTCACCCTGGTATCACCCTGCCCACGGTACAACACCTTGGTGTCCTGAAAAGTAAATGTTTCTCTACTGCCCAGTTGTGATAAAGCCAAAACCAGTGCACCTGGTGCAGTGACACTGAGACATTTCTCAGTGAATGAACCTATTCAAACCTTCCATGACTTATATGGACTTAGCCCCCATGTTCTTGAAGTTCATATGGCAAAACCAGTGGTAATTCAGTTCCACTGCATAGTAGTTCCACTTACATAAACATTGCCATCTTTGTTTTTGAGATTGATCTCAAATTAATTCAAATCCGGATGTATTGAAATTTCAAGCAGCCCTACCACTCCTCAGAAGACCATCACCTCCCACAGGTTTTCTTATCTTCTTCTTAAAAACAAATTATTATGCCTTGAATCCCAAGACAGGCCATAAAGTGCAAGTTCCTGACTCCTTCTGGGGAGCAGAAGGAAGGTGGGCACAAGGTCTGTGACCCAACACTAATCTGAACAACATTCAGTGTCTTCTGCTCTTTGCCTATGATCACTTTAGGTGTACAAATAAGATAAATAGCAAATGCAAGGTTTGTTTCACATGAGCACTGGCATCAGGCACACCAAGCTCTTGTAGCTGCCAGCCTGCATAAGAAATGACAGAACATTTGAAGAAGTGACTGAGAGTGCTGCCAAGGGACCTGGAATGTCAGGTTGATGTGTGGAGAGTGATGGGTGGGGAAGATTTTGAATTGAAAATACCTTAAACTCACTAGTGCAGGAGGGAGGTTTATGCTTTCAAGCACAACTACAAAAAAAAGAAAAAATCAAACTAAACTGAAAGTAACCTGAGTCCAACACCATTTGTGTTTGACCATCATCAAGGTGAAAATACTGCAAACAGCTGCCAAGAAACAAGTTTTCATGGTTCTCATTTTTTGCTTCAATGATACAAAAAGGAAAATTCTAAACAAAACATCAAATAAAATTTAGTGATGTTGTCCTAGCATGAGCAACACACAAGAAAAGCCAGATGTGAGGCTGTGTTTTTTCCTTGCAGGCTGCCCTTCCCCTTAGGACTTAAGGACATTTCACCTTTGTCTCCTCAATATTTATATTTTTTACACAACTTGCTGGAGATGTTGCTAATTAAGCAGAACTGTGATCTGGGGCAGCGACCTTCTGTCCTGCTGGGATAAAGGATAAATTGGAGATAAGAAGGGAAGGGAAGGGAAGGGAAGGGAAGGGAAGGGAAGAAAGGGAGAAGAATGGCTTGAGGAGAAGGAAAGTATTTTCTCTGACATTTTTTAGAAAGAATAGAAAAGAAAAGAGAGGATGGTGCCCAAAGAGGGAGACAAGTCCTCATTGGACACTGTCTGTTGTCAAATGGGATTGGTTTTGGTGCCAGCAATCCCATATGGGGCATGTATGTATCAAAGGAACTTGATCCTTACCTCTTTTTAATGTCAGAAGGTGGATTAGATAACTGATCTTAAATTTTAAAAATAAATGTCAAGTGATATTAAATGTCATGCTAAATTTTAAAATAAAGTTGTGACCATAACCATAAAGTGTCAGAACTACCATGGCTTAACAAATTGTCACACTTCACCCAAAACACCATCCTGGTCCTCGTGCACACCCTCAGCCCAGGGCAAACACACAGAAAAGTGATTGAGCTTTGCTCACAGGGACAGAGGGCTAACAGAAGTTACATTTTTCTCATGGCACAAGGCAAACTGCTGCAGCTCAGTGATGCACAGCAACCCACGAGAGCACATCCTCTGTGCTTGGAGGTCTGCTGGGCCAGGGAATAATGGCCCAAGTCCTCAGCTCTGAGACAGAGCAGAGCAGGGAAAACCACGTGAGGCAGAGATGGATGCTGGAAAAAGCAGAAAGGAGAGGGATAGATTAAGTGACACCACAAGTTTTTCTGGCACTCAGTCTCCAGAACCTGCAGGTGCAGTGGAGAGCGAATTAATTCACAGAGCAAACCCACAGAGGTCATGGCCACTGCCCATGTTTGATCTCAGCAGTTTGCTTTGCCTTGCAGGGGTTCCTGTGGCTCCCTGGGCAAACTGGGGGTCAGCCACAAGGAGATATATGATATTTGCTTAGCACTTTGCTAATCCTGCTCTCTTTGTTGGTTTTCTGCTGCTCCTGATTCTCCTGTATGATTCAGGAGTGATCGAAGAATTTTCTGTTTACTTAGGTTGGTGGTATCTTGGGTAAATTATTGGTATTTTCCCGATTGTTTGTATCAATAAATAGCTCACTTATTAAAGCATCAACACTATAAACACATCCAAAATAAAAATGCATACACTGTAACACCCATCCCACCCTGAATATTTCTCCATGGATATCTGGAATTTGAACCTTAAATGAAGCTACCGCGACAGAATTTGAGACAAAATAAAGGTGGAAAGGTCCAAGTGTTAGATCTGGGGAGGTTAATTAGGGGGAGGAGAATGTGCACACAAAGAATGCAGAATTTATGGGCCACAAGGAAAGCCAAAATCAGTTTGGATTGGGTAAAAGGTAATTCTGGCAGGGGGAGACCATAACCCACCAGCTCAAGACAGGAAACACACCAACTCCAAAAAAAAGAGAAATACTGAGCAAGGGTCAAAATAGCATTGGAAGTGAGAGAATCATTTAACCAGTGGAATAAGAGAACTGTGTAGCTAATGAGCATCAATTCCTTTATCTTCTAAAATGTATGAATAGTGAAGAGTTTTGAACTACCTCAAGACACCCCCCCAAACCAAGAAGGCCTGGGTGAAAAAGGACCAACAGGACACCACTGGATCCTCAGGTGGTGGCTATCTTCTGCTTAATCTGTTTCTCTCTCTCTCTTTACCCCCACCCTCACTTTTCTACTTCTTTCTATCTCTCTACCTCATATTTCCTGTCAAATAAAATCTGTATTATTGACTTCTGGACATGGTCTCATCTGCACCTTCTGGCAGAGGCCTCTCTCAATAATTCACAGTACTACTCATAGCCCATCAAAATAAAAGGATGATTAAAAAAGTGAATGGTTTGTTTTGGAAGGGACATTTCAAGGTCATCTAGTCCAACCTCCAGCAAGGATTAGGAACATCTGCAAGCAGGCCAAGATGCTCAGAGTCCTGTTCACCTCAGCCTTGAATGTTTCCAGGGATAGGGAATGTATCACCTCTCTGGGCAGCCTGGGCCAGTGTTCCTCCACCCTTAATGTCAGAAACTTCTTCCCAATACCTAATTTAATCAATCCTCTGTCAGCTTAAATAGGACCCTTGTCCTGCTGCAACAGGCCCTGCTAAAAGAGCTGTGCCCCATAACTCCTTTATAAGGTTAATGTGTTTGTTTTCCTTTCTCCTTCCTGCTTTTCCCATCTAGTTTGGACCACTATTTATGTGATTTTAACAGCCACCCTCCTCCCCCTCTGTGCTGCATAGGTTTTCGGGCTGGAAATGAAAACCAGCCCACTGTAAAGCACAGTGAATGCTGCCACAGCACCACAGGTCTCCCCAAGCCCAGGAGCACTTCCCCCAAAGGCAGGTGCCATATGGAGCACGTTTATCTCCTGGTGCTGCAGCCTTTGCTGTGCCCCCAGAAGAGAGGGGCTTGGAAAATACGAGCTGCTCTCATTCCTATTTCCCTGTTCCATACACACACATATGAATATATTCAAGTCCAAATGTAAGCTTTAGGTAAGAGGGTGTCAACAGCAGGACTGCTGAGGCACCCTAACAGGACAAGGCATTCTGCTCCCATAAGCAGAATGAAAGGCTTGATTGGCAGCACTGAAAGGCAGGCTGCTGATTTGGTACAAGCTGCCTGATGAGCAAAACCCAAAAATATCCCAGTTATTAATAATAATGAATCACAGGGAGAAGAGTGAGAGGGCACAGGCTCCTCAACTGTTTGCACAAGTTTCACTTACTACTAGTAGGGAAAAATAAGCAGAAAGTCAAAGGAAAGAGGGAAAGGCAGAAGGGAGAGGCAAACATGGCAAGTTGATTTTAAAAGCTTTAACTGAAGAAGTGGTGTCATAAGGTTTGTTTTCCTGGACCTGGCCTGGCTATGCCAAAGCATATCTATGCAATAATTAGCTGCATGACCATCTTTTCCCTCCCAGCTTGTTGCCAAAAGGCTGCTGAGCCCCCAGGCCAGGCCTTCTTATCCAGACTGTTGGATTTGCTGCACAGTCTGAGCTGCACATGTTTCAGTGCAGCTGCCACTATGACTTCCAAGGGCTGAAGGAACTTCCCAAGAGATTTACAGGGGCCAAAAAATCAGCTCTGGCAGAGGGAAGGATGCGACTGAGACTGTAATTTTGGGGAGAGGAAACTGGAGGTGTACAGGCATGGAGAGGTTGGGAGACACCTGAAGTTCCTGACAAAGGGAGAAGTGAGGATTTGCTGTGGATCTCTTTGTCACACAGAAGATGATGGGTGTCTAGTTCTGCCTCCTCACACCCTCACTTACTGGCTTCATGACCCTGTGAATGCTACTTAAATATAAGAAGGATCATCTTGTTCTGCTCCACAGGGCTGTCCTGGGGCTGAAATCCATCAGTGAGGCCAAGGCACTCAGGGCCAGGTCTGTCTGACTGGAAGTGATGGGAATGAGCAGCCTGACTTGCTTATAAACTGTGTAGCCACACACAGGCATTGGCTGACAGAAAGAAATCAGCCTGGATAATAAGTGATGGTGAATTTCCACTAACCAGGCTTTCTCCTGCTGAATAACATCAGAACCTCCTGCAAAGTGGCTACTTTCCCAGAAAGTTCTCTTGGGAACTCTGGCTCTTTCCCAAACTCAGCCCCTTCCTGGGATAATACAAAGGGATACCAGCTCTCTGAAATCTGCCTTCATGGGCACGATCTCAGTGGATGCAATAAGAATTGCAACACGAGCAGAGGGTGAGGGTTTCCAAGGTGTTTGGAAAGTACCATCCACAAAAACTCAAGTGACTTGCCAGATCAAGCTATTCCACTCTGCCACAAAGCTGTGGTTTAGATGGAAATCTGGAGTGTGTGTGGTGACTCCTATGCTGTAGCAATAAAGCTTGAATCAGAGATATTCCCACTATTTGCAAATTCAGCTTCTGTGCAGAGTGGGAGGTTGCAGACTTTAACCTCCAGTTCTTAATGATCTGTACTTTGACCTGCAGTGCTTAAGCTGAAGAAGACCAGTGACAAGTAACATTTGGGCAATTAATGTTAAAAAGAATAAAAAGAGAGTCTTTGAACAGGCAGGTTTCTCAGCACAGCCTTTTGAAAATGGCCCAGCAAGCCCTTAGGAGTACAGGCTTGAAAGGAAAAAACTATCATCATGATCAGAAGGGACTGTAACCTCTTCCCTCTTCACATTTCAATCAGTAAGGAGAAAGAGAGAATGCACATGCCAAGTCTTGAGAGGCTTTTCCACCTTTTGAGTTGAAAACGAGTGAAATCTGTTTTGCTGCCTAAGTAGAGCAGGGGGGGAATCTCTTTTCTACACCCTGGGTTTCATGGACAGAGGTACACAACATCCTTCTCTGGGTTAGCCACTACCTAAGCAGAGTCTCCATCTCTGGAGGGATCCTACACCTCTATCAAAGCCACTTTGTGCCCCTACCTCACTCTGCATTTCCCAGAGTAATAAAAACAACTAATGGTCCAACTTGTCTAACACTGAAGTCAGAGGGAGAACAAGGAAAAAAATTAGATAAAAGACAGGAGATATTCCATCTTCACAGTGGTGTTTTATTAGCCCTTGCTCTCTTGGTGAATCTAAATCCTCATGCATGAGGCCTATGATTACACCCAGTGGGGAAATTCAGATTTATGTTAGAATAGAAAAAGAAGAACAAGTTATAATTTATATTTTGTGGCATAACTATATTCAATAAATGCAAAGGACTACAGGATCTGATCATTTGTTAAACAGAGTCTATACTTCTGTCTTTTGAAACCAAGGAGACATCCATTATAAATGAAGCAGCACGACAAAAATCTGAGCAGCTGATGCATGCAAAAGCTACCCTAAAACAGGTTCCTAACACAGGTGAGATGGATTATCTTCTGGAAGTTGATTTTAGGAACATTTTTAAATCCCAAATACATTGTGGGACAATGAGGTGAGCACTCAGGCCACCCACATTCATTCCTGGAAGCTGGGGGCCTGGATTTGTGTGAACATTTACAGATTGGACAGGAGCCTGAGCGAGTGTGATTGAATGGGAATGTCAAGTGTGCAGCACTGCAAACCCCCAGCTGCAGGCAGCCACGATGTAATTTGCCTTAACATCCAATTAGTAGCCACCATCCAGCCAGAACAGGAGCAGCAGTGTTTCTCTGAGTGTCAGCTGCCTGTCTGCAGCCTGTTGTGCCCAGCCAAGAGGGTAATGCCCTCTCATCAAAAGGGAGGTCAATCTTAGCATTGGCACAAGGGAGAAAATCCTATCTAGATCTCTCTCTGTTGGAAATTAGCACAGATTTGGGAAGAATAAGGTTTATCTCACCTGGCAGTCTGCAATTACAACATCATGGCTTGCTGACAGTCTGCTCTACTGCTAAAGATGTTGTCTTGGAGCCTTTACAGGAGAGGCAGCTTCCAAAAGGAAGCTCATCCCAGCAGTCTGAAGAACCTATACCAGGACAGTTTCTGTTCTATCAGCCTAAAAGAGCAGCTGAGCTTCAAGACCTACTTTTACACAAAGTGAGGTAAGAGGAAACATCAAAACAGAAAAACCTTTTTAAAGTAACACTTACAGGTTCTTAGTGCAAAAATACCTCTGTTAAAGCACTGCCAAAAAATGACATCAACAAAATTTTGCAAGTGGATCTTAACTCTGATGGTTGGATCTCAAGCACACTCCATCCCAAGGCACTGGAGTTTATTTTTATGTATCATATTGCAAGACCTTTTTCAAGACATATTGTAGTGGAACAGTCATTCCCTAGGTCTTCAGCCACCTAAGGATTCCCCTAATCCTGAATTAAATATTCTCCTGAAACTGAGAGTTTTATTCAAGGGAATAAAATCTGAAGTTTTGAAATATGAATAACCAGCTAAGTAAATAAATATATAAATAACTCGAGTATCCATATGTGTCTCACACTCAAAGGCAGGTTTGATAAAGGAAGGTCATGTCCACATGAAAATGATATTACATGCTTGGAAGCACTGATGCATTTCTGAATGTTTCCAGTGCAGGAACTAATGAAAATAAAATTCACAATGCTTAAAAAAAAAGAACATTGTCTCCTAACAAGCACAGATAAATACTTTTTTTTTTTAACATCAGAGTTCACCTATGACATCTCATAATTGTAATAAGAAGCCTTGCAATGGGAGCAAAAATTACAGCAAACTCTGTCATGCCTTGCTGCTCTGATATCTCTGGTCTCCTAAATAACACTTCCCTCAGAAGTGACCAAATGAGTTGTTCTTGTGCCCTAACCAGTAAAAGTATTGCTTAATTGGTCCTCTAACTGTAATTTTGATAGACCAGTAATTGTCTCCAATGCTGAGATAATGCAGAGAAGTAATGCTATTGTTCTTCATCACAAACATGTTTAATTTGCCATACAGCATGTCTTTATGGATTTTTTTTTAATTGGTTATTCTGTTTGTTCTCTGAGTCTTACTAGCAGCAAGCTTTGCCCACCACTTCCAGTGCAAAGTGGTTAATGAAGAGCCAGTGACTGAGTGGATAAAGCAGACAAAAGGTTTCATTTGCCTCATGTGCCACAGGGAGATCAATTTCAGGAAGGACAGGAGCATCTCTGGAAACCCTGCATCACTCAGGGCTCTATAAATTCACCTACAAGCATAGAGAGCCATCTGATTCTCGACAGAGGAATTTCTCGCTTTCCCTACCTTGTGATTAAACTGTTAAGGACCTGCACACCACACCTTGGGTCTATCAGAGTTAATGACTCCAGTTCTGGATATTCTATCTGCCTCAGCTGGACCTCCTGCAGTGGTGGGACATCCAGCCATGTGGCTTCTGGAGACAAGTGAGTGCCTCTCTGCAGCTCTTCCTGGTGCTGCCTGGAAGCTTTCATTCCCCATTTATTTTTTTATGGGGTAGAAAGCTGCTTCTCCTGCTCAGAGTGTCTTGTTCCCCATCCTAAATGCCATAATGAAGGTGAAGGTAACCCAAGTTCTTGTTAATAGAACCCTCAGGGTGGATTAGAGTGAAACGACCCTGAACAGTCTGTGTTTGTAAAGATACACGTGGGTTCATTGTTGAACAATTTGGTAGAACAGAAAAACAGGCATGAGGTCATTTTTTAGCCATTTCAGTCTCTCACAGGAGGGGTGGGAGATCATTCTCATCTTTTTGGCTGATTAATCAGTGTCTGGGACATTTTGCTGAGGCGTGGGAGACCTGGCTTCACATGCTTCAAAACCAGTCAGCAAATCTGCCTGTATCTCAGGAAGCAAGAACTCATGGAGAGGTAATTTCAAACCCCATCAGGCAGGAACCCTCCTGGAAGCCAGGCTGGTACTGCAAAACCAAACATGACTCACTGGAAAAAAAATAGGCAAAAATCCCATGTCAGCTCCATTTCCCCAGGTTTGCTATAGTGGAGCTCTGCTCAAACAGGAGCAGGGTTAATGCAGCTACCCCAGAACACCCAAGTGACTCCTCCAGAGGAATAGAGGAGTTCATGAAGGAAAAAAAGAATGAGAATAGATCAATTTAGTTGGGCACCCCACAGAATAAAAAACCTTCTACTACTTTACTTCTGATACAAGGCTTGGGTAACGTAATGGAGCCTGTGTTATTCTGGTTTGAGTATTGTGCACCCTTTAAAATATAGATGAGGATCTACCTTTTTGGAAAGGTCAGCTGTGACTCAACCACTATTTTTATGTTGTTCTGCAAATTGTTACAGTGAATCACTGTGTGCTTTCCCTCTCATTCATAGACATTTTATGTTTCTTCATCCCTTGTGCCCTAAAGTAAAAGCGGTCTAGACTGAGAAATGCAGCAGATAATTTGTTCATTTTATGTGGGAGGAAAGCAAAAATACCTTAATTCTTTGAAGAGCATCTGTTTTCCTCAAGCCAAGGTTTCCTATGGAGCATAAAGGTCAAACCAATTTGATTAAAGGAAATTTCTACCAGCATTAATTTCATCTGCCTTTTGGTGAAAACACTTGAGTGAGTCAGAAGAAAATCTGACTAAAATGAGCTCACCAGAAAGTCTGTGGGCTGCTTCTGAGGTGAATGTGAAGCATCCTGAGCCCAGCTGAGCATTAGGAAGGAAGTTTTTCACAAATATAAAGTATAACACATTACAATATTTGAGTAACACTTTATGAATCAGTGTGCTGTTCATGCACTCTGAGATTATCACCTTAAAATGATACTTTCAGCCTAAACAGAACCAATTTGTGGGCACCATCAGTCATTCCTGCTGATTTCATGGAGACAACAAATTTTTCTTTAATTATTTTTTTCTTTTTTCAGCCTTTGGTACTCAACAGGAATGTGTCAGATAAGAAGATGCAAGTAGGAATGGTAGAATTGATAAAATAGAACTGATTGTTGAGAAGCCAGTTCTACTCTATTATAACTCTTATGTTTGTTTTTATCTTGATTGCATTCAGTCCAGTTCTCTTTTAAAATTTTGTTTATTATTTTAAATTCTGTTTAATATCTTTAGAGGATTTCCTCCCAGGCTACTGCAAATATAAAATCATAAATATCTGAGAGTTTTAGGCCTGCCCAGTGTTTGGGCTTGTATATTTACCTAAAGAAAATATTTACCTTTCTTGAGTATTTACACCAATAAAATTGGAACCCACAGTGATCTTGTGCAGTGTCTTTAGACACTAAGAGGCAGACAGTCAGCCAGAAAGAAAGGATTGATAGACTGAAATAACAGTTGTCATCCAAAACGCTGGAATGAAATATGTGACACAAGCAAGACTTTCCTTCCCCTGAAAATATATTTTTTTTTATTATTTTTATTGAGTAGAAAACCCTCAAAGTTTGGGGATGTATGAGGAGTGTACCCAAATTTCATTTACCCTGCTCAGAACTGCCCAGCTGTAGAGCTTGCAGATTTGGTACATTCTGGACAAGCATCACTAATTTTTGCTAAATGCACCTTGTGTTTGTAAAACCTGCAGAGGAACTCAAGGAAAGAAGTCTGTGGTTTGGGTGACTGCATTAACTGCATTAAGGAGTTAAAAATGCCACTCCATGTGCTTGCAGACAGGATGGGAAGAGAGGGTCACTGACATGGTCCAAAAGACTAAATCTTTACCATCTCAAACCATCCCATGTCTGTTTTCAGAAATGCTGGATCTGCTTAAGGTGTGAGTGGCTGAGCAAAGAAAGTCTCAATAGGAGTCTCAGAAGAGAAAAGGCTTCTGGATGAGACTAATTCCAATGCTGTGTGAAGATTTGTGGTTCTGCTGTTTAGATTTCACATTATTCTGGCAACAATCTGAAAGATGAAAGAAGTAAACCTCCCCCAAATTCCTTCACAGGTTGTAGCAAATATGACACCTGGAGAAAGATCTGTAGTCAGCAGCTCTGTTTCTTAGTAGAGCAACATATTTTGACAGGTTTTAATGCATAAAAACTGTTGTTGGGGTCTTTAACTGATTGTAGCAGTCAAACCTTAAACTTCTATTACTTTGTGTAAGTGATTACCATTAGCATATGTTTGCCAGTGCTCACTGCAGAGAATAGCAAGGTACTGCTAATTAAGAGAGAGAGGAAACTGAAGATTTTCTTGCTGTCTTCATTGAAACTATTAATGTTATTTATTCTGGGCATTGCAATGGCTGATATGGAGGCACCCTTGAGCTAAGCACTAAGCAAACAACCAACATCAGAGAGTCCTTGCCATACAGGACCACAGCAGCTAATTAAACAAGACTGACAAGGAATTGGACAAGCAACTGATGTGAAAACAAAGCCTCAGGTCACATAACAATAGAGTTATGGATAGCCTAAATACTATCCTTTTGTTGTGAGCTGCAGCCATTTCGTCAAAGGAGCTCAACCAATGGGGGCACAGGAAGCAGGACAAATCATCAAAGGGTTTTGTGATGTTGTGAGCAATTTTCACCAGGAACAAGATGGGCATCTGCTGCAATGTTCTGTTGCAGAACAGAAAGCATTGTAATGGCAGAAGGGCACTTTCATTGCTGGGCAAAAAAAATTAAATCATAAAAGTAAAACTGAGGGGAGGTTTATATCCAGAAGAGCAGGGCTTGATCAGAAGTAATTAAGTTCAATTCTTTAGGTATTGTCACTAAACTGTTAGCAACAAGATAAAGGAAACATGTTTTAAATGATGCTATAATTCATAACATTTGGTGGAGGTTGTTCTCTTTTAACCCAAGCCATCCAGTTAAGAGAGGCTTACAATAAAATGGAACAGATTCATCCATCATTAATCAGATCAATCCAAAAGAGAGTGCCATCATTTGGAGCATGCTGTACAGCAATAAAGCACAGTGACATATCAGAATTGACAAATATTATTAATCATTTGAAATGGAACATAAGGTGGTGGCAGCTGCATCTATGATCACTGCACTTAAAATCCAACATTCCCCTTCCAAATGTAGAACAAATTGTTTGTCTTTGACAAGGAGGTCTCCTCAGATGCCAATAAAAGCCTTTCAGCTCTGTAGGTGACTGTGTATTAGCTGGAAATCCATTTCCAGAGCCACGCTGCAGGTTGTGGTTGGGTGCAGTGTGTACCTACAGAGCGAGCTGGGCAGGGAAAGCTGAGGTGAGAAACAAGTAAGAGCAAATGCAATCTTATAAAAGTAGGGCTGCTGTAAAGCCAGACTGAAAATGTTAGCTCCAGCCTTGAAACTTCACACCCTTTTGTGTGCTGACCTTCTGGACCCAAGCCTGTGGATGTCTCTGGGCTCTGATGTTCTACATGACCACAGGGCTCCTCTTTCAGTCTAACCAGGAGCTTGGATTGATATTTCTTAGGTGTGAAAAACACTGACTATATGTGTCTCTTCCTTTCAGAAATGAAACACCTGCTAGGCTGAGGGGGAACTCTTCAGCCAGGAAACAGCAAAAATGTGAAGAGAGAAAAACTGCCCACAGTTCCTCAAAAAACAGGAGTGAGGAGGCACACCACACTTTGGGGTGGCAGGTTTGAACTTCAGAAAGGGAACTGTCATGTTTTCCATACAGCACATCCTTAAATTGTGGAACCTCCCATGCTGCAGGGTGGGATTGGGGTTAAAATGGGCAAAATTATATTGGAGGCTGACCAGGAGAAGTAAATGTGATATTCCAAATTCCATACCAGAAAACCAGGGTACCATTAACTGTGGGAATTGAAAGAGCATGTGAAGAGTGATCTTTTACATTCTTTTCTGCTACAACCACAGTTGATGGCATCAAGGCCTGGATATGGGACTGGATAGCTCAATAAAGCTGTTAATGTGTTCTGGTCTCAATTTACTCCTCAAGGAGCAGAGATATCTTTTCCTCACAAACAATTTTAAGGTAATTGAAATGTCCAGCCAGCTCTCATGTTGCTGACTTGGGGTTCAGAGCTTTTGCCTGAGTCTCAGAAACTCTTCACATAATGCTGGAAATAATGAGAAAAGTCCACATTTAACTTGGACCATACAGTTTATGGCTCACTTCCCTTGGGAATAAAGTGTTCAGAGAATAGGAGCTGTGGTAGCACACATGATTAAAAGTGATGATATTGGGCAGGAGTTGGAGTGCTTCCAGTTCATACAAGTACAAAAAATTCAGAACATTGGGTCTCAGGTCACTGAGTCAAACCGAAAGTTATGACAGCTGCAGTGAGGGTAGGAAATAGTCACTGAGACTTAATAAAACAAGATGCAGTGTTATCTTTTTTTTTTGTTATTGTTGTTATCTGCTTAGTTTCTCAAAAATAAATGGTGAAGGAACTTGCAGCTGAATCTGAAAATGCCAGTCAGCAAAGGGATGTCTAATGCAGCAGAGAAAAACCTCAGGGGAGCGGGTGCTAGAAGGGTGTCCACATCAGTACCTCTCAGCAGTAAGGTACAGGCTTGAACAGTGAAGGTGCTTAATTCCTGAAGCAAATTTCCAGGGAAAGGGGCAGGCTGTCCCTCAGCTGAAGGATGGAGCCATTTTTAGAAGATATTCTTCGGTGCTCAACAGAAGAGTAACAGGGGGAAGTTTATGGCCTGAGTGTGTAAGATACAGGAGGTCAGACTAGATGCTATCATGGTTTCTGCCTGGCTCTAAAATCTATGAATCTATTAAAAATGCATTAGGAGCTGGAGGTGGTACCAGTATAATCCTGAGCCACTGCTGTGAGCAAGATCTAAATACAGAATTCAAGCCTCCAAGCTTGCTGCAAGCACAGCAGCAAACCTGATACTGAAGCAGCAACTTCTGAGAGCATTGGCACTGCCTCTTGCTGTAAAAGTTCTCAGGTCTTGGCTGAGATCTTCAGGCTTTACTGTAATATGTATGAACATAAAAACAGGATTGAGTTACAGCATTGTGCAGGGAGATGGATCAGCCCCTTGGCTATTCCCACAGGAAGGAATCCCCCACAGCTGATGGGAGCACAATCCAGGCACAGAGCTGCTGCCTGCCAGCACTGCACAGGGTGTCACAGCTGCCAACCAGCCCATCTCAGGGGCAATATGAAGCTCTGCCTGCCCCCTCTGCACCCCTCCTCTGCCCCTGCTCAGGGCAGGTTTTGAGGCTTGAAGTAAAATGCCCAGGCAGAATGATCGAAATAATTCTTGCCTTGTGATTTCCAGAACAGATAAATGAACCTCTGCAAAACACAGCCTTTTGCCCAAGCACCTCACCCTTGGGCTCACAACAGGAGAGCAGCAGATGCTTTTAAGGTAAACAGTTCTTCCTTCCTCTTCCTCTCCACCTGGCCAGTGGAGGTGTCATGGTGCAAGTGAAGGTTGCACTTGTGGGGGCCATGAAAGGGAAAGGCATTGCCCTGAGCTAGGGAGGTCCTGTTCCCCTCAGAGATCCCCACACAGACAGAGATCCCCGAGCCCCACACTCAGCACAATAAGGAATTTGAAGAAACCAGGAAAGGAAGCCCAGTTTTGCTGAAGGTGTGGAACACAGCCTGGCCAGAGAGGTGGTGGCTGTGCCATCCCTGAAGTGTTCGAGGCACAGCTGGGTGGGACTTTGGGAAAACTGATGGAGGTGAAGATGTCCCTGTTCAGAACAGAGGAGTAGGACTAAATGGCCTTAAGAGTCCCTTCCAACCCAAACTGTTCTGTGATTCTCTGATGGCCTGGGCACATACTAAAGACAGTAATGTAACAGTGGCAGATTTGTAAATATACCTCTTTGATGAGGCACTTATACACAGACTAAAAGACTTTTTCTTGTCTTCCACATCTAACCTTTTACAAATCCTCCTCCAAAGAGACCCTGGGTGTCCTAAAGCAAAGGTCTTCTCTGTGGATCTTGAAATCATGCACTGGGGAACTATGGTGAGAGGCAAAATAAACAAGTACCTCATTATGACAACAGCAATTTAAAGTAGGACTTAAAAACAAGTTTGCAGAACTGAAAGCCACTTTTTAACAATTTTAAAATGCAAAGAGCCTTCTGACATTGTAGCACAAACACAAAAGATAGGACCAAATCCTCAAATTTCTTTCTCTTTGAAAAGAAAGGAAAAACAAAATCCCTCTTTATGTTTCTAGTGCTGAAAGAATTACATTTGTATATTTTTAAGACCTATTATCTGACCTGTTATTCTTACATGTAAATGTCACAAAATACCAGTGCACAAACTGAAAAAATAATTTTGTCTCACTCTGCATCTTTTATCAAAAAGGAACAATGGGTTTTTTCCTTTTTCTTTAATTACACTCACAGCCATCTGCTTAACTCTGTGGATAAGTGCGAGATGAGCACTACTGGGTGGCAAGCAATAATACTTCTATACAAATTATGATGAATAAAGAGGAAGATGAATGTGTACAGATAGTGTATCAGTGTAGCAGACTGCTTTCTAACAGACACTTTTCGTGTTCTTTGCTCTACTGCATGTAAAATTAAATCTCCAGTTCTGTGCCACAGACACTTTTGCATGAGAATAAATTCATTCTTTTCACTGAGGAAGAGACTGGTTCAATTTAAGGACAAGCTGTCCCCTTGAGCCTGAGTATTTCCAAACTGTGAACTCTTCATAGTTTTTATCAAGATGATCCAGCATGCCTGTGGTGCTTTGTATAGTTTTGACAATGACTTAAATATTTCAGTTCTGACTGCAAATCCCATCTTTCTTCAACAAAACAGAACCACCAATGTGACAAGAAGAGAGCTCCTGGGTCAGTGAGACTTTAAATAGTACATCTTATAGTAAAACCTTCTTTATGTATCATGTTCCAAGTTAGAAGTAATTAGATTTTTTTTATTATTTTTTATCTCTTGTTTTATGTCTAAATTTTATCACTCTGACAGGAACCTTCCACTAATCCCTCCCAAGATTTTACTTCTACAGTCAAGGCACCAAGGAAAATACCCACAAGTATTTAATATGTACTCAAATACATGAGCGTATTCAAAGTCATGACAAAAGTTTCCTAAAATAACCATTGTCTTAAAGAAAGGAGAGAAATCTCAGCTTTGAACTAAAATTTTAGATGGATGGGCCAAATATAAAGTCTTGAAATCCAGTTCTGCTCCAGTCCTTAGAGCCCCAGATTTACCTGACTTCACTTCAGGCAGGTGAGCGACAGCAGTTTGGAGGACCTGCCCCAAGTTCTTTCTACAGGCAATGGGGACAAAATAGGACTGCAGAGGGTGAGTCAGATTTTTAGGACAGAGATGCAGCCCTGTAGGAGTGCTCACTTTCCATACTCACTGCAGAGGAAGCTCAGAGCTCCTGTTCTCCTCATGAAGGGGGCACATTTCTAAATATTGGTGGATGAGAGATTAATCTCAGGGCTTTCTGAGTATGCTTGCTTTTCTTCTTTTCTATATGAGCAGATTACCCGAGGTATTGCCTGTAAAATATTCCACAAACCTGAATATACCACAACAGCAGCCTGAGGTGGGCTCTTTTTACCTGACCTGGCATGTGGGTGCTGCTTCTCCCCCTCAGAGGACACACCTGTGGGAACAGATAGGCAGCATTCCTACATTCCTCCTATCAATTCCCCCTTATCTTGTTCTTATTTTATCATTTTCTAGGTCATGAGCCCATTTCTCACTCCGTATAAGTCCCTCTTTTTCCATTATGTGGAAATACACCAATTTATACCAGGGGAGTGCCTTATGTGGGCAGAGCTGCATTCTGTCCCTTAGGGATCTCTGCTGTTGCTGAGCTGAACTTTGACTTGTGAGAAAGGAGGGAGCACTTAAAACCCAGTGCTTGAGGAAAAGTTTGAGGGTCTGGCCCCACTCTGCAGCGTGCACTGTCCCTTGGGATGGGCAGGATTCCTTGAGGTTAATTGAAGAGGTAGAAGCTCCTGTGGAGCAGTGGGAGCAGCTGTTTCAGACAGAAAACTGATGTTTTGTCACCTGTGTGGAGTGAAGGTGCCTTTCCTGCTGAGGCTCACGTGGGAGCTCAGCAAAGGCTGACCCGTGGGAGCCAAGGAACCTCCCCATGTGTGGGCACAACAACCCCAGGAGCTCTGCAGAACAAACCCCAGTCCTTTCCATGACAGCTCCAGAGGCTTTTCCCTCCCTTGGAAGTGCCAGACACACACCCCAGCTGTCCCTGCTGGGCTCCAGGGAGCAGCCAGTGGCACAGGCTCAGGAGTGAAGCAGAGGTCACTCCTTTATTTCCACCACCAGGAAATCTCTCTCCTGAGCTCTCCTGCTGGACCCTGAGCTCTGATTTGGTTCTATCAGCAGTGATTTCCACACAATATTACAAATTGATAAATTTGCTTTCCTCTTTTTTCAAACACTTGTCCTTTGATTTAAAAAACCCTCTACCAGTGTCCTAAGAACAGTTTATGTTACTAAAGCACATTATTGGTTTACCAGAGCAATTTTACTTTCATTCCCTTTTTCCTGTGAACTCTCTTATCCATGGTCCCCAAATACCACAGCTATGGGTATTGATTTCCCTCAGCTCTGTGCAATAAAGCCAAGACCATGGCTGTGTATCCAGCAAGCTCCTTCATTTGGGAAGGTCTTTTGCAAAAAATAATTAGCCTTAACTATCGTTTCAGAATTAGCTTTGATTTACTGCAGATTATTTTTCTTTTTTGGTTTGTGTTTAGGTTTTTTGTGTTTGCAGTGAAGGAAAAATAGGAAAAAAACAATCTTGATTTCAAGACTGGAAGCTTTTGGCCATGTTTGAAACTGCCTTGTTGGCTGTGTGCATATGAAGTGGAAGCATCTTCAGAACCAGTTTTTAAGCTTGTCTTCTGTGCATTTCTCTTGGACATGTTAAGAAAAAGAATGAAAAATGAATATAGGCCTCGAATTACAGAGAGATTTTAAATTACTCTGTGTTCCCTCTCTCATACATTTTATGCACCAGCATTGAGGAGCAAAGCACAAACAATAATAGCAATGCTGGTGCTTTTTCCAGTTTCAAGGCATTTTGCAGATATTAATCTAGATAGTAAAGGAAACAACACAAACAAGTATTTTTAAAGGGAAGGAGAGAAATCACTGCAAAACATAAGTATGGGAAAGTTAAGTCATTTTACAGGGACATTGGAACTGAAGTCTTTAGGGGCATTTATGCGTCAGTTCCTCAATAAAATTAAAATAAAATTAAAATTAAATTAAAAATCAAAAATCTCTAGTTCCTCATTAAAATTTTTCTCCTTAAACTTATGCAGGTCTGTCTTAAAACCTAGTATATATTGGCAGAGGTTGCTCAGAGAAACTGTGGCTGCCCCATGCTTGCAGTGTTCAGGAGCAGCCTGGATGGGTCCTGCAGGAACAGGGTCTGGTGGGAGGGGACCCTGCCCATGGCAGGGCTTGGAACCAGGTGGTCTTTAATGTTCCTTCCAGCCCAAATCATTCTGTCATTCTGTGATTCTACACGGAGATAAAATCATGACATGAGTGAGGGAAAGACCAACGTTTGCTCATAGAAAAATTGAGAGTTGCACAGAAATGCAGAAGCACTTAATCATCTCAATGTTTGGAGAATATAATTTGACTAATATTGGGTATTTGGATCACCTGATTAGTTGGTTCTTTGTTTTAAAAGGGAGAAAACCAATAAAGTGTAAAAGACACCTGTTTTCTGCTGAGCTATCTAATATTCAATAAAATCAAGAATAGCAGAGACCTGGGATTCCTTAGCTGACTGAATGCTCAGAGAGTTCTTGCATTTTCCTCATAATAGGCTGAAATATGTACTGAAAATTAAGATAACTCAAAAAAGCATCCAAACATTTCTCATTGTATTTAACAAGAAGTTAGGCTGCTGCAAGGAAAAGCTTTGGGTCTGGTCTACAAGATGCTAAAAAAAAGTGTCACATATTAAAGAAACTTTGGTTTGAATATATCTAAGGAGGATTGACATAAATGACCAAATCCAGAATTAGTCACCTGGCCTGCTCTCAAATATTCACCTTGCTGGTCATTTACTCCATCAGGTCAGTTTAATCAGTGCTTTAGGTGAGTTTAATAAAGCACTTGAATAAAAATCTGTACTAGCAAGTCCTTCTGCAAATGTTATTTTTTTCTGATGACTCTTGAATCAGAATTCTTCTATACAGAATATATTTCAGCTGATCATCCTGGAATGGGTCAAAGGAGAGAGAATTGAAGAAGCATACACGTTTGTAAATGTAATAAAACTCTGACATCTAAAGCCTTTCTTATTAGAAATGAGTTTTCAGTTTTCCATTCCTAGGAGCTTATTCTCACAAGGTCATCCAGAATTCATGGACACAGAAAAAAAAACAACAAGAATTTTGGTAACTTATTTGTCTCTCTCGTTTCTAGGCATTTACTCCCCAAGTTTTGTTACAGGCTAAATTCTGTCCACAGTTGTGAAACCAGCTAAAGTCCAGGGGTCTTAAACTGAAGGAGGATGGCTTCAGATTAGATATTAGGAATAAATTCTTTACTGTGAAGGTGGTGAGGCACTGGAATAGCTTGCCCAGAGAAGCTGTGGATTTGCTATCCCTGGAAGTGTCCAGGTTGAATGGGGGTTTGGGCTACCTGGGATAGTGGGAGGTGTCCCTGCCCATGGCAGGGGTTGGAATGAGATGATCTTTAAGGTCCTTTCAACCCAAAGCACTCTGTGATTCTGTGAATTGATGCAAAGCTCAGCTTCTCTGAACACCAGCTGAGTAATTTGCCCTGAACCCATTACCCCTGTGATTTGAACCATGATCAGGGTGAAAGCAAAGAAAAATGGCAAGGGGAACAAGCAAAACAAAACTATGTAGAATTTCAGAAAGCTAATTAGATGCTGGCTAGTTCCTGGCTAGATGATGTTGTTAATGAGCCAATCAAAAGGTCTGTGGAAGCCTGGAATAATCTAGTCCACAGCTCCAATTTTCAGCAAAGCTTCATGGCTGGGACAGAAGCATTTTCACAGATCTTAGTTTGGGAGCCATTAGTGCTGGAAAATGGTCACGCTCATCCCTCCCCCCAGATGGAGTCCAGGCACCATAACTGTGCTACCATCACTATGCATTCTCACACACAATGCCCTTTTATCATAAAAACAAATGTAGCATCCAAAAAAAAATTAGTGTTTTATTCGCAGCCTGTTGGGAACCAATTTACTGCACTGTAGGCCTGAAAATGAAGCTGTGAAGTGGCACGAGGGAGGCACAAGTGTGCAAGGCAGGCACTGCAAGCTGTGAGCACACAGGGCACACTGGGACTGGCATTCAGGGAGCACTGCAGGGCTGCTGGCCTGAGGGGTGGAGTGCCTGGCACAGGACACCAGAGGCGGCTCTGGGGAGCTCCCACAAAGCTCTCTGCATGCAGGGAAAGGGCGTTTCATCAGAATAATGGGACTGTGGAGCTGAAAAAGCACATAAATATATATATATATATATGTTTTGGAAGAGCAATAGGATAGGGGTATAGGTAGGAAAGCTGGAACATCCTAAAAATCCTTAACTCAGGACCAAGGAAGTCTGGGTTACTCCATTTCTGGCTGCGTTAATATATAGCTTGAGAGCTCTGAAAATCAACCCTTTTTTTGACTGTTTTAATTTGAGTCTGACTCCCAAAATAAAAATTCCTATTCTTAGGAAGTCGCGTGAGTTGAAACAGGAAAGAAATTCAGTAAGAGGCAAACTCTATATACAGCCAAGATATTTTTCCAACGGCAAAAAATTTCTTTTATTTTCTTCCTACAGACAAAATCACCAAATAATCTGAGGGAAAAAAAAGCAGCCAGTATGACATTGTAACCCCTGAAAAGTGACCAACTATGCAGATTTAATATGGCAGTACAATAGAGAAAAGTTAAACATTTTTTGTTAATGACAGTGACACACAGACTCAAATAGCTTTTCTTACATGGGTGTTTTAATGGTACTGATGACATAAAAATATCTGATTTGCACTGTAAAGATGGAAAGATGCCTGTAATGTACAGAAATGTCTGTAATGTGCAGAATGGTACACTTTTAATACAGTTTAATACATTTATTTCACTTAAGAGCATAACTCCTTCAAGCTAGGGATATCACTATGATTTAATTACTGTTAAAATAAGTAATTAATTATTTTTTTGTCAAAAAGAGGTGCATTTCCTTCCTGCACATTCTCATTCCTGAATTCCCCTTCAGTGCACTGGAAAAAAAAACAAAAAACAGAAAGTACTTTCAACAAACCATCCACAATGAGAGTTAAAAGTAAGGAAGGCAGAAGAACAAATAATCTGGTGGCAAAGAGAAGAAAATAAATCTCTGTGTGGGGAAAGAGCCTTTCAGTATCAGTCTCTGTTGGAGACTGTATTAGCATTTGATAAAGTATTTCCAGAATAAAAGGCAATTAGCAAAAAGCACAGGAGCTTGAGATGCATTAATAGAGGAGTTACAGCAGCATAATTAAAGATGTGAAGGCGTGGACAGTGACAAAGCCATGGAGTCAGAGAGGGGATCCACTGGAGCACAGCAAGGGCTGTTTGGCAGGAGGTGACCCCAAACGAGCCCTGTGGTCTTGCTAACAGAGGGGTCAGGGAGTTGTGTTGCTTTCCTACCTTTGTGTCTGGCCTCAGACAAATCCCTTCCCTCACCCCTGCCTTGCTTCCCTATCTCTGACCACTTTTATAGGAGTAAACTCCTCAAGCCTGTTGCTCAGTCAGGTCTGACCCTCACAGGGGCTCAGCACAGCTGAGGTGCCTAATTAGGAACCAATTTTCCAAAGGCTGTAGAGAGTCTCTGGAGAGAGAGGTCACAAAAATTCATATCTGCTTGAGGGGATTTCAGGGATATCTTTGTCCCCTCCTCTCCAGGCACTACAGGGCACTGTAATCACGCCCCAAAAGTGGATCATTTCTGCAGACAAGGGGAGGTGCAGGTGTTCCAGTGTGTTGTGTTGATGCTCAACCTGCCAAGACATGTCAAGTTTCTAACGTGAACTTGCAGTTTTTCAAGGATTTCTAGTGCACACACATCCACTGTGCTTCCCCAGCCTTTCCAGAATGAACCTCTCATCCAAAACTGAACAACGTTGTGCTCCTCTGGATTTAATAACCATTAGCACTAGCACTGAGAGGTTTTTTAACTTCCTCACATTTTGTTAAAGCAGATAAAACAATTTATTTGCACTTGTGGAAAAGGCTTAGCCATGTTTCCTATGTCCAGATAAAAAAGCAGCTGAGTCAGATCATTTGGCCATAATGCCTCAAGTTCGGCAAAGCTTAAAAAGGCAAATTTTATGATGAACTTCAGAGGAGGAAGCATGAATTTTATACTATGAATTAAGCAACAGGGCCAACCGATGTGGAAAATCTGCTCACTTTGCCTGCACTCCCCTGGCTCTCACACACACTTTAGTTTTTAGCACTTATTAGTTTTTCATTTCATGTTAGCATTCCTAAGCAATACAATCTGCTGCAGACTAGATTCGTTGGAAATTGCTCTGCTTGTCTTTTCTTTCCCATTTGTATAGCCAGATGAATCAGATACTATCAATTGATTAATCAACATGTTCACTTTCTCTCCTCCATAACTCTGAACACGAGAATGAATATTTATGAGAGCGTGTAATTAGGCACTTGATTTTGTAAATCATCTGGTGATGCTGTCAGTGAGTTTCAGTTTGCAGATAGGCTTCAAGTCTTACGTATCTTCATGAAAGAAATTATTAATTTCCACAACAAGGAATTGGAAGAAAATATAGTTCTGTTATCACACATAATTTACAAAATTATAATTATGGTGTTGTCTGCTACATACTTCACCAAAGTTCTTATAGAAATGGGCTGATGAGCTAAAGGAGGAGAAAAATCAGGGCATGGCAGCATCAAGATTTAGTCTGAGCTCTCTACATGAAAATGTTTCAGTTTTATATTGTCCCCCGGAAATTAGCAGTTTCTTTTTAATAAATAAATCTTCTTTTCTTTCTTTTTTTTT
>VZTN01023752.1:166475-258159 GCA_013400515.1 Erpornis zantholeuca
TTTTTTTTTTTTTTTTTTTTGGTTTGGTGTGGCTTTGGCCTAAATCTTTAAATGTTTGATGAGCCTTAAGCTGTAGAAATCACTTTGACAGTACTCAGATTTTTAGTTAAAGCTTCATATGCATTTTTACTTTTGCTTTTTTTTTAACAGTGATGAGAAATGTTACTCAGTTGTGACCAGAGTGGTGCAGGTCTTACAGAGGTTCCTGATGACATAACAGGTGTTTGAGTTGTTTCCTTTTATGTTCTAGAGCAGTGCCGGGGCCGTTTGTCATTTTTATTAATTTAGGATTGCTTGATCTACAACTTATTATTTGGTGAAATTACAAACAGGCTTTTCTAAGGATTAATTTTGAAAGCTTAAGTAGCATGGAAACTCCACTATAATCAATAATAAAAATTAAAATAAAAACAATTACTAAAGATGTATCAAATTTTAAAATGTCTTCCAACTTCTTCCAGTATCTTCAGGTTCTGCTCTGTGTTTATAAATCACAGAAATAATCAGAAGGATAAAGCCAATACATTTTCTACTGGGAAATTTCCAAGGTTTTATAGGTTTTTTTCTTTTTAGACAAAATATTATTCATGTGTATTTAAAGTATTACTCAACTTTTTAAATTAAAATACACTGCACCATTTCCTTTGGATATCACCAAGCTCTTTGCACTCACAGCTGTGGTTAGTTTCCTGTACAGTTAAATTGCTCTAATGTGTTCATATATCTCTCAGGAGAGGATGTAGCACTGGAGTGGATAAGAATGACATTAATGCAATGCAGAGAGCTGATGCCAGGATACAAGAATCCCGTGCAGAGCCAGGGTGAGGATTCCCCCAGAAGATCCAGCTGGCTCCGTGTCAGACCTGCACAGAGGCAGAAAGGAAAGGAAATGCTGCATTAGCATCACTTGCCCAAATAAAGATGGATCCTGAGCTTGACATTTCTATGTCAATTTTAATTTGTGCAGAGCAGAAGAAAGACCTCCATATCTGCCCTGCTGGGTTCATAAGTCTGAGGCCTAAAGTTTGTGCTTTTCTGAAAGCCCTCAGCCATGGTATAAGACCCCACTGAGCAGGAAGAGCTCTTTGTGCATTCAGAGGTCCAAGTTTCTGTAGAAAGCTGTGAGATTTGGTCCATAAGCATGGGCCATGGCTCTAAACTGAAAAGGAGTAGGTTTCAATTGGATATTAGAAAGAACTTCTTCACTTTGAGGGTGCTGAGGCCCTGGCACAGGGTGCTGAGGCCCTGGCCCTGGCCCTGCTGAGGCCATGGTTCATAACCATGGGCCATGGCTTTAAACTGAAAAGGAATAGGTTTAAATTGGGTATTAGAAAGAAATTCTTCACTATGAGGGTGCTGAGACCCTGGCACAGGGTGCTGAGGCCCTGGCACAGCCATGGCCCATGGTTCATAACCATGGGCCATGGATTTAAACTGAAAAGGAGTAGGTTTAAATTGGATATTAGAAAGAAATTCTTCACTATGAGGGTGCTGAGGCCCTGGCACAGGGTGCCCAGAGAAGCTGTGCCTGCCCCTGGATCCCTGGCAGTGTCCAAGGCCAGGTTGGATGGGGCTTGGAGCAACCTGGGATAGTGGAAGGTGTCCCTGCCCATGGCAGGGGGTGGAACCACATTTCTTCTTACATGAATAAAGTTGAATTTGATCATTTAGATAATTTAGATGGTCTCTCTTTGACCTAAATGTTTTTGTTTGGGTTTTTTTGTTGTTTTTTTTTGGGTGGGGGGAATATTTTCAAATATAACAAGTTAAATTCTTTCAGTTTTAAGGAGAAACTAAGGGAAAATTTCACATAAGCAAAAAAATCCTTTCCCAGACAAATCTGTGGAAGTTTGACTCAGATTCCTGTCCTTTGTGAAGCATGGAGGATAAAGCCTTGCATGATGCTAAAATAAAAATATTTGTCTGGACTTCATTCTCTGAAGTCAGTCATGTCCCATTTCCTTCTTCTAGAAACTTTTTAATAAAAATGACTGAAATTATCCCCAATGAAGATGCTAGTGTTCAAAATCTGACACAGGAAGACAGAGAGGATTTGGGGAACCCTGGCTGTCAGATTTTCAAGGAAAACCTGAGTACTTCTGTGAGGAAAGAAAAATAAAATCAATCCAAACACAACATTATGGTAAAGAGATATCTAAATTTGAATTTAAAAAAATATGTACTATCAGTCACTAATTTAATTGGGAGGTTTTATTGAGCTTCTTATTCATGTTTAAGTGCTTTTTAACCTTCCTGGACTATTTTCCTTAATTTATCCAGTAGCAGTGAACTTCCCTGATGATATCTTGTTTCCAAAAGCATTCTATTATTCTTGACAGCTTTTTCTGAAAGGAAATGAGTTGCTATCCATCACATCCCTGCTCTTTCTTCTCATCTGTAAGACTCTAATTAACCTTTTCACTACCTATCTTTTTGTTTTCACTCATCTGCTCCTTCTCCATTCCTTTTCACTCTCTTAATCCTCCTCCATTTTGATTCCTTTCTCCTTCCTCTCCTAGTCTGTGTTTTATGCCACCTATTATGTCTCTTCCAAATCCAAGAGCGACCCAGTAAATAACATTCCTGTCTTTCTTTAAACCATCTCTTCAAACATCCCCTCATCTTCTGTTCTCTTCCTCACTGATGCCAGCACCATCTTTTTCTCCAAATTGATTTCTATAATGTAAATGACTCACAGACTTTTTATCAGGGCTGAAAGAAGTCACAAAGAATTTCACAGGGAGTGAAATATGTAATTAATGAAACAAATTGTGGAAAAATATTCTAATTAATATCTGTATATATATGTAGATTCTTGCATTGATGTTTGCATATTATATATAAATATTGATATATTAATATTTACATATTTTAATTATATCTATACTCCCCACGTATGTATTTTTTTAGTGAATCATAATTACTTGGGGGAAGCACCCATCCTATGTGATCTCTATGTTCTTGAAACTGAACATACTCACTGTCAAATATATCCTTATTGTCTAATTTAATTTTTATTTGACAACATTTCTTAAATGACTAAGCAGCAACAGTCAATCTGAATCAAGAACGATTACCCTTGAGACGTGAAAAATTCAGAAAACTCCTGAAAATTTTTCAACTGAAGAATAAATCAGACACATGCACGAATTTTAGTGTACCCCTGTACTAAGCAGAAAATAGAATCTAAATCCCCTGAAGTGTGTGAGCTCCCTAATGAGGAGCAGGACTGAAATTTCATTTCTTAAAGGACCCCTTCAAACCGTGCACATCTGAATGGAGTCTCAAAGCCATAAACTTGATTACTCCTTGACAACTGCTCCAAACCACAGCAGAGAGCTGCGCTTTCATACGACCTTGCAGAAGGCTGATGAGATCTGACAAGTGCCATATTTATGGAAATGGAAAAGCTTTACTGCACTGACATCCCTGTCACCCAAGACAGATCAAACACAGAAGACAATTGGCCTCCAGCATCTAAATTGAATATTTCATAACTATTAGAAGGAACTAAGTAATCAGGACTTGCACTGCTGACAGCTGGAGGAGTCCCACCCATTTATTATGAACTTAACTGGTCTGGACAAGAAGCCAAAAGACTCTTAATTTTTATTTTTCCATCCACAACCAAATTGGGTAATGCACCATTTCATTTCCAGAGGCATATGAGCAGATTTGACAAATCCACTGATGCGTGTGACCTGCAAAAGTTATGGAAAAGAGGTCACAAAACATAATTGTGATGAGCTCAGTCAGAATTCCATTGTATTACGTTTAGCAAAATGTAGGGATTTTTTCATCAGAGACTTATGTTTTCCTCTCCATGTGAGAGCAGCATAGAGGAGAAGCCATTGATGCTGATGAGACCCACTGCTCACATTACAGCCCCAAGCAGTTGGGTTCTTTGGGTATTATCTACCAGTGTCTCAGTCTTTTAACAGCTTATTGCCCATTAAACCAATTCCCTGGGTGTGCACAACAGCACACACAGGGCAGTAAAGCATGTCTAGTTCTGCAGCTCACTGTGCATTCTTGTAAATACAAAAGCATTCAGCAGAGCATCCAGCAGCAGGAATTATGTGGCTGACATTCTGCTGCAGGAGGCTGTAAATCGTGTGTCTGCACAGTGATCTCAGTGAGACAAAGTTGATTTAGTGCTTTGCAGTTGCTGGATATTCTGGTCTCATATCATAGGTCCTGCTCCTGGAAGCGCCTCTGACATTGTTCATCACAGAATCCTGGAATCACAGAATGGTTTGGGGTGGAAGGCATCTTAAAGATCATCCTGTTCTGAGCCCCTGCCATGGGCAGGGACCCCTTCCACTAGACCAGGTTGCTCCAAGCCCCATCCAGCCTTGCCTAGAACACCCACAGGTGAGGCATCCACAATTCCTGCCTAAAGAATATTATTTTTAAAGTGTTGGGCAGTGGGTTTGAACCATTTAAATCCAGCAATAATAAGTAACCACAGGAGCTGATTTTTCTCTCTTCTCATTTCTCCCTGGGTAACCATTATTCTCCTGTCCCAAAGGAGACACTGACTACACAAGGATGAACCAGGAATAAATTAATACACAGAGCCCAGCCACACTCTCAGAATGAGCCCAGCTGGACGTGCTCCAGCACAGGAAAAAAACACCTGCTTGAATCAGAAGGTATTGGCTGAGGTGCTGTGCTGACACATTTATGCTGCCGTGCTCATTCACCTGCCTTGCCTTCCTGAGCTTGATGCCTTAGGTTTTAACTTTTATGTTTTTCAAATCCTGTGCTGCTAGTGTAACTCTGAAGTTTCCTATAGCTCATTAAGTGTTTTTCTCTTATGCTAAGATAGACATAACAAAACCTCTAACTTGTTCTGCAAGGACACTCAAAACAAGAACTGTAAACCATCATCTTAGGAGGAGAGGGGCAGGCTTAGGGGAAATCACATCATTCATCGGCTGAGTTCTGGTTAGTGAATTTATGTTGATATAAAAGTGTGAAACACTCATGACCTGGGGTTGTCCAATTTGAGATCCACTGAGGCAATACCCTCTAGAGCCCAAAGTGTGCCCCTGAAAGCCTTTCAAATACCACCTTTTTCCTTTATTCCTCTCTGGTCTCTATTTCTAAGTAGCCATTTAAGGCATCAAGCTGAGTCACACCTCTGCCATGCCCCAGCTCCGCCTGAGAGAGATGAGGAACTGCTGGGTCAGGAGGTGGCTCAGTGCCTCTGCAAGGCTGACTGAGGGTCTGCCAGCCACCTCAGTGTGGGCACCATCACAGCCTGATGGGCTCAAACCTCCTCCTAACTCACGCTGGTGTTTCTCCTGCATGCTTCTGAGACAAATCCGAACGTGAGGGAGCTGTGTCTGTTATCCTACAAAGGTGATGGCATTTGTGGAAAGGACAGGGCAGGGCTTTTCAAAAGGTGGTGTTTTATTTGTCTGCTCATCTGCTTGTTTTTTAAATTTTAATGGTTTTTAAATGTTGCTCGTTGAAGGGTGGAGAGGGGAGAGAAGGTGATGAGAGAAGGGCATGAAGGTGATACTGAATTCAGATAAATAGGGAGGTTCAGGCTGGGTATTAGAAAAAATTTCTTCTCTAAAAGAGTGGTTATTGGAACAGGATGCCTGGCAAAGCAGTGGAGTCATCATCCCTGGAAGTGTTCAAAAACTGAGGAGACATGGCACTTTGTGATATGGTTTAGAGGGTAGGGTCATATTCAGTTGGAGAGTGGGCTTGATGGTCTTGGAGGTCTTTTTCAACTTTCATAATTCTGTGATTGTAAATATGCTTGTGGTTTGGAAATAAAGGGAGGTTGTGCCTTGTTGAGGCAGTCTGAATGCAAAAAAGGAATAGAAAAACCACCTCACTGAATGAATTAAAGCAGGGATTTGGCATGTGGGATTCACCCTCCCAGAGGGACACCCCTCCCTGTAGTACCCCTGTCTTCCTCAGGCACCCCTGAGACATGCAGCTCAGCACAAAAGGTCCTGAAAATACCCAGGCAGCTGCCTCGGTCCCAAGCATCCTGCAGAGAGGACTTCAGAAAGCTCCAGGGAGGTCAGACACCAGCTGTGCCAGCCCCAAACCATGCCTTGTGCCCAGTGTGGGGCAGTGGGGGCCCCCCTGCAGCCTGCAAAGCTCTTTTAGCCTCTTTTCCTACCAAATTTTCCTCCACATATGGGGGCAAAAAAGGTTAATACTTGGAGCAAATGCACAGAGTGATGTTTCCAAGGGAACAGAGCAGTGGCAGATCCAAGGTGGGGCAAAAGAGTGTACAACAGCCCTGTGCCTTACAGCTGGGGGGGATCTGGAGAGGAGGCAGAGTGGGGACAGCTGGGGAGAGACACTGGAGTGTCACAGTGGCTGCCACACAAACTCCTGGGGTGCCACAGGGAAACAGCCAAAAGAGAAAGTCATAGTCCCTGTGTGTCTTTTACAAGCTGATACAAAGGAATGGGATTCAGGCTTTGAACCTCATTCTTTCACTGGAGTGTTGGATAACTCAGCAGCCCTGGGGACTTTCAGGACATTTGGGAGGGGCTGGTGTCCATTTCAGCCTTCTGGAAGGTGCACACGTAATTAAGGTAAATTTTCCTGTGTGCTATATCTTTCCACTGAAGAAAACTTCAGTGAGTCACCTGAAGAGCCTAGGTGAACCCCAGGTGTTCTCCAAAAGACTTTTTGTGTGTAGAGGCACTTTAGCCATGGTTTCTTACAGTTATGTTCAGTAAAAACTGTGTCTGCCTAGGAATCTTTTGAGGAAGCCTTTGGATACTGCACCTACCCAAGTACTGATTGGATTACTTGGGCTTTCTTTTTCTTCTAAACGCTGACAAATTCATCCTGTGCATGTTCATCTAATTTCCATATCTGCGTTTTTAAAGGTTTTTATACACAGGGTGCCAAAATTCCCCACCATGTTTCACCTGGCCATCAGAGCAGGAATCTCCCACAGGGGCTGTGCTGTATCTGCCAATCCTGGCCCATGTCTCAGCCATCACAGGGCATATCAAAGCCTTTCAAACTTAACGTATATATTTGATTCATGAGCAGTTTTCTCATTAGCTGAATGCATTATGAGATGTTGTAAGGTTTTATCCTTTTTTTGTACTCTGACAAATAAGCTCTACAGAATGTTTCTCTAAATCTTGGGTAACACTATCTAAATATTCAGAAGGAGTAAGGGGATACAGTGTGCAGGGGAGAATTACCATCTTAATGAGGTTTGTCTCATTAAAGAGTTTCACTCAATTAGTTTCACAGATTTTTCATGAAGAAAAGGAGCACAGAGCTCTACATATCTGTAGCTAATTCTGGCTTATTTAAAACTAAGAGACCAACCTGCCAAAAATTATTTCAGTGGAAGAACAGTAATGAATGTGGTCTTGGATCTTTCAAAAATGTATGGTTTTGAGTCAGGAAATTAGATGAAAATACATTGTCGATTTTACTTAACTAAGAAATGTGTTGGCAATTTCCCCAAGCAAAATGTGATCACTTCAGCATAAAACACTACTTGTCATACAAAGACCTTTGGTGTTCAGACAGTTTAGATTTGCATAATTTCCCAAAAACTCTGTATGCACATTCTGCTCTCTGCGTGCTCTGACCTATGGTAAAGGTCTTAGGCTGCAGTGCTCTCACCTGCTGCTGATGTGAAAGTGCCACCTGCACACAGAGTGACATTTTATCTGTCTGAACAGGGTTGCTTTTCCTAATCTGCCACTTCTTGTCGTGTGGGTTTTGTCAGATTTGCCCCCAAATCGCACTCTAATCTCTGCACCCCATGGATGACACAATACTCACAGAGCTCAGCAAAGCTGTGTTAAGGATCAGCTGAGAAGAAAATACATCTTCAACAACATCAAGCCTGGTTAGGCAAAAGATGCCAGGACAAGGGGAGTGTAGAAAGCTGCTCTTCTCAACACACTCTCCTATCCCCTGTCAGTCTAAGGTTTAGGGATTTCAAGAGGAGAGGAAGCATCCTGTTAGAAGACCAAGGAGACTTTCTGTCGCTTGAGACCACGAACAGACAGACACACACACACAGGTTGAGGTGTCGGAAGAAGAAGAAGGAAGTTTTATTTTTCACAGCTTTTATACAATTCCTTGAGACCTCGTGGATTGGATAGGGAGATCTTCTCCTATCCATCTCCATTGGTTCGGACAGAAGTCCATCAAAACCTTGTTTATCATGAATGGAATGAAAAACAAGAAAGACAGTTAGAAAAACACATCTTGTTTGTGCAGGATTTCGTGGGAACTCGAGAGCAACTTTTCAAAACAACCCGAACAGTTCTGACTCTAAATTAGAAGGTTTAATTTCAGGGCGACAACTTTCTCCAGATGAAGATAATTTTTTAACCCATCTGCAATATTTACAACTGAATGAACTTCACTGAGGGCAAAGAGACATGAGGCTGGTGTGCTCTACACAGCAACACAACAAGGGAACATCATCCACTGCAGAAGCAGAAGGCAAGATATATTGGAGTATTTCACTTAGAAAAGGTGAAACTGAGGTGCTCTGTGTCCTGGGTAGTCAAGGCAGCTTTTCTGCATCTGATATATGAACTAACCAGTCTCCAGCTTGGACCCCAGGTCACCCTGCAGTGTGCAATGCACACACGCCCTAAAAACTCAGAGGGTCTGATTCACCTCACCAGGCTCAACATCTGCTCTGAAACTGCCTCTGAAGGAGCTGGGCACCTGCCTGGAGAGTAATGGGCACTTCCAGGAAATGACACGATTGAGTTGCTTTGGCACAGGATGAATCACAGCTCCACAATCCCTGCCCCTCCCAGGGAGCCTGCTGGCAGGCTGGTGCTCAGGGCTGAGCCCTGTGCTTGCTCACATGAAATGCTGCTCTGTTCCCAGGGCATACATAACTCAGCCTGCCTCGTGAAGCAGAAGAGGAAGTGCAAGAAATCAGCTTTATGCCTGATCCAGAAACCAGCAGCATCAACTAAAACACTTCCACTGACTGCACGCCTGATCTGAGGTTGCAGTCAGTGTGGCTCTCTAAAGTACTCTGCCCACTGATGTTTTCAGTAATTTATACTCCTATGGAAAATTTCCCTCCTCCCTCCCCAAGACATCCTGAGATACTGTCATATTCCAGATTTTAGATTAATTTTAATTTTGAGGACTATGGATTTCTGAGGCTTTAATGGTTGGTTTAGGTATTTTTCAGTATCAATACCTTTCAGCGAAATGCTTTGCCTTTAAATCTCTTGGGGTTGTTATTTTTTCTTTTTTTTTCTTGAAAGCAATATTTAAAGAAGAGAAATAAATTGTGTTAATTTTTTTTTTCTTGCATCCATTTACTTAGTTTTAAAATGAATATTTTTGAAATACCTTTGGAATCAGAGAAGCACAGAATGGTTTGAGTTGGAAGGGACCCTAAAAATCATCCAGTTCCACCCCCTGCGAGAGGCAGGGACACCTTCCACTATCCCAGGTTGCTCCAAGCCCCATCCAACCTGGCCTTGAGAAATTCCAGGGATGGGGCAACCACAGCTTCTCTGGGTAACCTCTGCCAGGACCTCACCACCCTCATAGTAAAGATTTCTTCCTAATATCTGATCTAACCCTCTCTCAGTTTGAAGGTATTCCCCCTTGTCGTATCACTTTATGCCTTTGACAGATAAAGAGATATGGTCTTTTCTTTAAAAAGGAAGGAAAAAACCCCACTAAACAACAAAAAAAGTTTGTTTCAAGTATATTTTTTGCAATTTCAGTGTCCCCAAACCAAACATAAACTAACAAAATAATAGCTTTTTTTCAAAGAGATAACGTGTTTTATATCCTTTAATGGAAAAACAACTTGCTTGTCGCATTACAATTTTAACTACACCGTGATTTTCAATAAAAAGCAGTGTTGATACACAAAGTTCAACTATTTTTAGTGGAACAGTTCACAGTCTCTCCCGTGCCCCACAAAAAATGTTGTGCAGATTAACTTTAGTCACATTTTAAAATACACATATTCAGAATTCCAGGTGAAACCAAGGTGCTGTTTTTCATATTCAAGATATCCAAGCTAAACTATGAAAAACCACACATGGCTTCTCAGTCAAACACAAAGATAATCCCCAAAGAGATTGTTTTGTATTTTTATTGAATGAAAGGAGGAAAACACAGTGGGGGAAAGCAAAGGAGAGATAACCACTGCAATGAAAGCAGGAGGTATCAGTAAATGAGGTGGGGAAAAGTAGCCCATAATCCCCATTATTAAATACAGATTGTAAAGACCAACAGATGACACCCATGCTAAAAAAACCCTTTACAGACAGCAGGGGACTTGTGAATAAGCCAAATCATCAACTTGCACTCGCAGGTCTGTGGGGTTGCCTGTGAGCAGGAGTCAGTTCATTAACCCAAACGACCCAGAGTGCTGCAAAATCAGATTATTGTTGGCTCTGCCATTCATCAGCTCCTCTCTCCCTTGAACTCCTGCTCCTGCACGGGAAATAATTGCAGAAGATTTACTGAGAATAATTACTGGGAGGCCTCTTGCTCTTCTGGATAACATCAGCATGTCCCAGCTTCACTCAGCACAGGGGGAGTTCTCCAAGAGCACCCATCTGGTTCTGCTCTGCCCTGTTTGATTACTCAGAGCCCACCCATGCTCTGGCAAGGACCTGATTCCTCACAAAACACTTCTGGGAAGGTGTCCCTTCTGGAAAAATAACTGTGAATGGGTTTCACAGACACAGCCCAAGGAGAGAATAACCAGAAAGGCCTCACACTGGCTATAGAGGTTTTGGGATGGAAATGAACAGCAGGGTCCTAAGCAAGAGGGTTTGGGATACCATCCCTGAATCGTGCATATGGATTAGAGAGTCAAGAAACAGGCCAATTTTAAGATGAATCTTGCTGGGTTTTGACTGTGAGTGTTGGTGATACCTCAGGGTTTGACACTGTGATCGTGAGAGTCCAATTGAATCTGATGCTTTATGTTTCTGGTTTTTTCTGTTTTAAAGCTTTTTCTTCTACCACACCAAGAAGGCAGAGTAGAGCAGAATAAGGAAAATCATACCATATATCACCTGCTCTATTCACCACCTCATAAAAATTTTCTTCATTTACCAGTGTGATTTTAAATCTTTAAAGAAACAGATTAAATAAAGCTCATTTTTAACAATTCTTCTTCTTTTTTTTTAACTAATTTATTTGTTGTTAACTTACTTGTTTTGATCAAATACAAAGAGCACATGCACTGGCAGACCATAAAACACTGATCTGGTGGCTGATTAACAGGACTTATACTGCCATCTTACAGAGCAGGACAATGATGCAGTCTTTCTGTTTTATTAACAGTAAAACAGATATATTGCTCCTGAGAGCCTGGAACAACAGGCAGAAGCATGGACTGAGCCCAGCAAAACTAGGAGCTCCATCACTCCAGGGTAGCACAGGATTTGAAGCCTGATTTAATATCAGAAACACAGAAAATAAGATGGAAAGATGGCGATAATATTGGACTGAGGTCTGTAGGTATTCGTTAGCATTTGGCATGCTTTGTCCAAAATCCTTTGCTTATCCTCTGTGAATCCCAGGCTAAATGTTGAGTTTTGTGGGTTCCAGTCTGTCCTGGCCTGGACCCAGAGAGGGAACTTTGTTCAGCATATTTTGGCACTGCATCCCCCAAATTCACCTTGCTCTCCTGGGGTGGAGCAAAATTTCAACATACTCAAGCCAGGTCCTTAAGCAGATTCATCTTTAGAGTTAAAAAATTTTCCAAATTCTGAATGAAAGGAGGTTGAAATTCAGGCAGTTTTTTGAGGCAGCTATGCTGACTTTGCTCTGGGAATCCTGAGGAGCACCCAGGAGGTTCCTTTCATCACTGTTAGGCACAACCTCAGCTGAGAGAGGTGGAAGAACCACCACAGAAAACAACATGACAGATATTTCTGTGATTGTTTGACTACAGCCTTCATTATGTTTTCTCAATATACATGAAAATAGCAGGTTCTGTGGTAGACAGAGCAGCAGGGCAGAATGTGCTGTTGTAACATTTACCAGGCTTGTTGTGGTGTGTGCGATAAAGCAGAGTTTCTCCAAAACCAAAAAAGTCTATAGAAACTGGGCAGGTTTGTCGTGCTCTGTCATAAAAGGGGCACCAGGAATGCTGGTACATCATGCTCTATCACAGGGCACATCCTGCTGAAAAACCAGCTTGTGTTTCTAGGCCAGAGCTGTGGTACCAGCCCACCTGAACCTCTGGTCTAGCAGCCTCTGTCTCTCAAGGAGTCATTTATTCGTGAGCTTCACTCTGGTGATGCCTTAAATGGATACCTAGAAACAGAGACTAGGCAGGAATAAAGGAATAAAGGAGGGATTGATTGGAAAGGCCTTCAGAGGTACACTCTGGCCTCCAGAGGCTCCTGCCTCAGTGCATCCCAACATGGACAAGGACAGCTCACGAGTTCTTCCCACTTGGATCTCAGCATCAATTCCCCAAGCAGAAGCCAGGCAAGGATGGAATTTGCCCAAGCTTGCCCCCCTCTCTCTCCCCAAGATTGTGGTTTGCAGTTCTTGGGCCTAGGAGGGTCTGGGTGTCCTTGGAGAGCTGGAGAGGCTTTGTTGTGTGTGTGTGAGCATGAGAGAACAGCACTGAACGAGCTCCAGGGAACTGCAGAGTGACACTAACAGTACAGGATTTCAAAAATATAAAAGTTAAAACCTAAAGTATCATTGTGTGCATGTAACCACTGTCAGCTTCAAAATCTCCACCCTGCATCTACTCTTACTGGCCACATCTCTTGAACCTGATAAGGTTTTTGTGGCTGCATCTCCGCAATCTTTTTTTCCCAGCCAGTCAGTGCTTAGTCTTGCACTACTGTATCTTATACCCTACAATGTTTATTTAAATAGTTTGAATTACATGCCCCTCTATGTCCCCCAAAACACATTTTCCGCTGGAAAATCACTGTGTTGTGAGGAGAAATCAAAATATGAGTATTGCACGAATTTTATTATATCCATTTAAAACACAAAATGTGATCTTAGGAACCTTAACTTGGTTTTCCTTGTGACAGCAAAACAAGCAGCTCAAAAAGACAACCCAGAAAAATTATCTGTGCATCCATTTGGAGCTGAGACACCAATTTGGTCCCCAGATTTAGAGCCCTACCCCTGCAGAGAGGATGGGATTGGTATGTAAAGCATCAGGTCTGCTCCTGGCACCAGCTGCATCCATGTCTGCATGGAGGCACAAAGCCCTCGATGTCCTTGTGCTGGGGGAAACCTGTCATGCAGGGAGAGGGAATGCCAGCTGGGAGCAGGCTCCCACCAGGACTCACACTGCTTCAGAGGGAGCACACTGCAGGGAGAGGTGCTGGAAACACACCAGCTGCCTTTTGGGGCTGCTGTGGAGTGTTTACAGCAGAGGCAGCACAGGGGCACTGCCTGGCCCTTGGTGCTGCAGACCCAACATCCATCACAAGCACTGGCCCTGCTGGGAGCATCAGGTTAGCTCTGAAAACCCAGCCAGCATGTCATCTACATGTCCCTGTAAGAGAGACAAAAGAGAAACAGAAATTTGCCAGGGATAATCTCTCCATACATTAATTTTCATTTCTTCTCCTGGCCTTAGTCAGGAATCCAGATTGTTTTCTAGTTGTTTATTTTAGCTGAACTCATGTGCAAAGGCCCATTTCCATTGTATTTCCATTAGACACAGATGCTATCACTATATGCCAGTGCATATTACCAAGCAATTAATCTCCAGAGTTATTATTGCCCGTTTTATTGAAAGCAAATACTCTTGAGTTCAGAAAACTCTGTAAAGGCTTGGAGCAGTTTAGCTAAATTCCATGCTAAAGGCACAATCCTCTTTGGGAAGGAATTCTCTCTAAAACTACAAGCCTATGCTCCTATGTTGTATAATTCCACCCTAAAATAAAGCATCACCTCCCACAGTTAGTGTCTTTGCAAGCTACCCTGACATTATCACTCAGAGCTCTCACTCCTTTGTTGCCCATTGTTGAACTGAAATGTTCCTTTTTGTGACACACACACACAAGGCAGAGGTGACTGGCAATTAAATTAATGTATTTGTCATAAAAAATAAAGATCAGTAAAAATTAAATGGCAAATAAATTAGGATTGGCAGCCTTTTCCCTAGGGATCACAATATAAGCTTCCTAAATTCAGTAAAGAGTGTTCTCCCTTCAGCCTTTGGTCTGCAATCTTCAGTCAATATTTTCATGTTTAAAGACAGCCAGTCCAGAGTTACACATATGTTGGTGAGTATGGTTCTCACTCATTGGGGTGGCCAGGAGCAATCTGAGGCTATGAGGTAAAGCTGTAATCAGCTCTTAAAAGTGTTACCAGAAACTGGATTTCCCAAGAACAAAAGCATCATCCAGGGCTGTTATTTTCCAGAGGGACTTTGGAGGAGGCAGCCTGAGCTCCAACCATGCCTGAGCTCCGACCTACTGGAGAAGGACCCCAGCTTGTCCAGCAGATTTCTAATACATCTTCCTTCCAAAGCTGGAGTTGGCTTTTCCTGGACTTCTGCAGCCAGGGAACAGAGGCAGACCTTGTAATTCTGCTTTTAATGGCTTCATGCTCCTGCCATGAGGAGAGCAAAAGCATTTATATCTAATGCCATCTACATTGGACATCTCCCACATCTCTATCCTTCCCCCACCCCTGTGGCACCCAAAGGTGGTAACTCAGTACTAAATAATGCATTTCCTCATTTCCTGGACCTGCTGTCCTCTCCCATGTGGGCAAGTTGCCCCCACCTCAGCTCCTTTACCTCTCCTTCCTGGATTGGAACAACAAAATCCTCTTAAAATATCCCCAGATTCCTTCCAGACTCTATTCAGGCTCTCAATCTACCTCCTGCTCCTCTGTCCACTCTTCCCAAAGCCCATCAGATGTTCTCATTTCCCTTCCTGCCAACAGCACTGAACCCAAAAAACAAATATCAGCAGAAATCTCTTTCTTAAGGAAAAAAAAAAAAGAATTCAAGCCTTGAGGTCTCTCAGGATTCCCCTCAAAGACAACAGGATTGAAACAGCTTGACTTTGAACTCTGAACAACCTGGGCCTTTATTATTTTTAGTAGTACTCATGTAGTTCCTTGTTGTTGCTATTAATTATGCACAGGCACACCGAGTGTCTCACTGCACTGCAAGCACACAGGCTGAGCCAGAACATGTCCCTTTGTGCTTGTAGTGTGGCTTCTGAGGAGGGTTAGCTTTCATTTGTCACTTCAAACACGTTAATATTCAGACATTGCCATGGACATTATTTGTCTCTCTAGTTGATACCTGTTCCTGAACCAGCAGCAGAAAAGAAAAGCTACAAAGAACATACCAAAAATGTCATCCTTTTTATTATGCTAGACCCTATGTCACCATTCGGTTATACCAGAAATGTTTGATTAAAGGAACATGCATTTTTTTTGTCTTTAATTAAAACCGTATGGCCACAGGATGTACTGTGACTGCACTATCACCAAACAGCAGACTGAGAAAGGTTTCTGAGGAAAAACATTCAATATTATCAAGAAGCTAAATAACATGGAATAGGTCGAATAAAGCAAATGGGCAAATAGGCTACAATAAGCCAATGAAATACACTGCTGTGAGGACTCTGTTGAGCAATTGCTGCTGTGCCTGAAGATCCAGCTCAGGTCAGACCCTGCTGCTCCAGGCTGTGGTTGTCTCTGCAAATGACCAACATCCTGCCCTGGTCTCTGCTGAGTGGCAGGACTCTTCCAAATCAAATGAGAAGTACATTTCATTAGCCATGGCTTTGGCAATAGCTGACAGAAAGGACATTGAAGAGCTCTGTCAGCCCCACTGGTGCCATGGCCGAGGGAGAAATCTTTATTTGTGGTACAGAAAAGGCTGGGGAACACAAGAGCAAGCAGTGACGCAAGCCTTGATGGCATGGTGAAAACAACCTGGGGATAGAGCAAAGGGAGGGTTCAGTGTGTGCCTGGTGCCGTTTTAGACACTTTGGAGCAACTCACTTGGCTTTGGATGCATCTTCAGCCATTCCTGGGTCCTGCCAGCATGGGGGTAGGTCAGGCAGTCTGGAGCACCTGGGCAGGCACTAGCCTCACATGTTTAAACAACTCCAGCCCACTCTGAGTCTCCAGCTTCACATACATCCCCTTTTAAAATTATCTAAATTTTCAGTTCACCGTGTATATTCAGTTATAAATCACACACACCAGTGGACTGGAGTGTCCACACAGCCCACAGGCCCTGGATGTACCCCAGTCCCAGCTACTCAAACTCAGGCTGAGCCAAGGCTCACTTATCACCCTTGCATTAAAAAAAGAGGGGGATATAAGTGCAAAAAAGCCCTCAGAGCACACCAGAGGACAACCAGCTCACGGGCTGCAGAGCAGAGACCCCAAGGGAAAGACCTGACACGGTGCCACTGGACAAAATCCACGCTGGCAGCAGGAAATGGAGGCTTCCCAGGCAAACATCCCACTCCAGTGTTCAGGGCTTGACACAAATGAGAAAGGAACAGAGATGCAAGGACACAGGGGAGGCACTGCAAGTGCATTATAGATGAAGGATATCTGCACTAATGATAGCTGGAGACTTTGTAAAAAAGCAGTCCTACACCAGAACATTAATGATACAAGAGTCTATCTAAAGAAATCTTCCCAAACAAGAGGCTGGGGGATTAGATTTGAAAAGGGAACTCATTAAGAGAAAGTTCCCTTATAAAATAAAGTAAAAATAGTTACAGGCTTTCTTTAGAACTTGGCATTCTTCTGTGCTGTAGGCACTGAGGAGGTGATTTTTCAGACCAACTGTAGACTTTTGCGATGTAGATTTGTACACTTGGGTGAGTCCCCATAGGTTTCCACCAACCCACCAGAGACAAATAGGCACTTCATCTCACTTTAAAGCACACTGCAAAATATGGCAAATTAATTGTGCCCTAAAAATGTCTCTTTTTCTTCCCTTCAACTGTGAAGTGATCCTTGGCTTATTAGCTGAGATGTGAGATGATCAGCACACATCCACACTGAGAATATCTAATGTTTAAGTAATATAAATGTTACATGAAGGGTTTGGTTCTATCAGCTATATGGCACTGTTTCATGTCACTAGGGAGCACGAAATGAGCACATATACACACAGGTGGACATGACAGAAAAAAGGCACAAAGTTTTTTATTTCACAGCTATTATACAAAACTTTGAGACCTCGTGGATTGGATAGGGAGATCTTCTCCTATCCATGGACAGAAGTCCATCAAAGACCTCTTTTATCATGAATGGAATGAAAACAAGGGAGAGAGTTACAACAACACATTTTGTTTACAGAAGAATTTCGTGAGAACTCCAGAGTGACTTTTCAAAACAATCAGAACAAGTTTCAAAACAATCAGAACAAGTTTCAAAACAATCAGAAGGCTGAAATCCAGGGCAACAGTTGCACATTATAGAGCTAATGCTTTATGTTCCAGTAGCAAATTTGGCTTTTGGGATCCTCTGCAGAAGTGGGCAGGAGTGAGTTTATTCAACTCACACATTGTTTGACATGTGAAAACATTTCTCCTTTGTGTATCAAGACGAAATGAAGGCATTTTCAAGTTTTTCATAAGCCTCAAGGAGAATTAATGTCAGGTAGACAGTGGCATGCCCTTTCAGGAACTTGTTAAAAATTTTGGCAATCTATATTTAAATTTCATTTTCACCACATTTGTCCTAAAGGAGATACACCCTTCTTATCTGGGCATCTTTGCCTTCAGGGAATTTATAATTCATTGGGATGGGTATTTTTACATGGATTTCTCATTTCTCACAGGAATTGTCTTTTCATTCTGTTAATGTGTGCCCCACTGATACATGAGGGTAAGACAATTCAGTGAAGTTAAGCCGTGATTTACATGGGAATAATCTCATTTAACTGGACATGTAATAGTGCTAGGGTCCTTGTCTATTGATCACTGAAGGAGCAAAACAGCTCCTGGATGTTTAAATTGTTAAACTGAAGCATCTCATCCTTGTGAATGAAATAACAGTAATAAAATCCCAACCAGTTCTCTATTCAAAAACAAAACAAAAAACCAAAACAAACAAGAAAACAAAAGCCAACAAAACAACACCCACCAGAGACAAAAGTGCACAAGCTGAGGAATTGTAGAAAATGTGATTTGTTTGTCAGTTCTTCAGCCTCCTCTTCTCTTTCCTTGGGATGTTACATGCAGGTTATTCTTCTCAATGAGAAGCTGTCACTAAAGCAAACCCTCAAATTATTATGTTTCAGTCATTTATTGCAGAAGAAGGAAAAGAAAGCAATATTCAGCCTTCAGCAAGTCTTCTGGAACATATTTAATAACTGGTGATTATATAGCAATGGAGACTTTCAGAGAAAGGAGAATTTTAGAAGGTACAAATCTTTCAAAAAACATTGCATTGCTGCTCACTTTGAATCCACAGGAGCAGTTTTGATTCCTCTATAACCCAAATAATCATCTGGCTCTGAGCTGCCAGCTCTGTGTCCTGTCACAAGTGCTCCTCGAAGCCCTTAAGTGGCAAATTTCCTCGGCTCATGCTGGTGTGTAGTACAGACCTGACTTTAAAGGGCTGCTTTACCCTAACCAACCCCTTAAACCCTTGGCCAGATGAAAGATGAGATCAGGAGACAGTTGGACATGTCCTGATATCTCCAAACACCACCAGCCTCATCCGGCTAGACTCAGATGGAAATTCAGGTTTTGTCCAGTTCCTCATTCCCATGTTCTCCTTGCCCATTAACAACACCTTAACAGCATCTGATGGGATCAAGCCATGTGCCTTCAAGTTTAATTCTTTTGGGATCTTATCATAAAGGTCTAAAATTTAAGGACTTTTCTTCCCACTAAAAAAACAGTCTACTCAATATTATTGATAAAAAGACCATTGTTAAAAGAGTAATTTTCCCTCTGAGGTTGTCCCCCCTCCACTTATTCTAGATGATGCATTCAAAACTAGGAATATTTAAGTTGCAGTTTTTTTATTATCCTTTATTTTTAACAAATGAATCTCATGTTTAAAAAACAAACAAAAAAAAAAAGGCAAGAACCTGCATTTTCAGCTTCACACAGGGAAGAAAACTGGAGGGGGGTCTTGGTGAAGTCAGCACAGGTCTCAGGGCAAGGGGAGGAAGGAAAATTGCCAGCGAGGAAAAGCCATGTGGCAGCTCAAAGAATGAATGACATCTATTTAGGTTTTTCCTGGGGGCTCCAAGTAGTTCCATGAAAAACTGCATCCTGCATTCCTCCAGTCTGTTAGACAATAAACTGCTGCCTCTTCAGCAATTTCTTAAATAATTTGAGCTCCATCTCTCTCAGTGGGAGGATGTCCCATGGGGATTGTGCAACTGGGAACAAGAGGAAATTCTGGAATCATGACAGAGGAAAATCAAGTTGTGGGGGAGGCTGAGATGATGCCTGCAACAGGACCAGACATGTTGTGAGGTCCACTAATTTCTCTCACTTTTTTGAATAGAATTTTCACACGTTATGAAAAGATTTGGTTACAAATCCCATCTGTTCTCTCCCACCTTTATCCTCTCCCAGTCACACTTATCCCACATCACATCTGACCTCAGTCAATGAAAAGAAATTAAAATCAGCAATTAAACCATCTGTCTCATCTGAGATACCTCCTGAAGAATTGATTAAACCATGCCCCTGGATACCTCTGTTTTTCTCCATTACTGGAGAAAAAAAGTATGAAAAGTAAAGATTGTAGGCAAGAGGCATTAGAAGCAAAAAAATTTACACCTCTACAGTTAAAAAATAATCAGATGGCACCATAATGTTGGCTACAAAACCCCAGAGCATAAAGATCTGGTGAGAACTTCTGCACAGCTGTTTGCTTTATTTATAGAAAAACAATGAGTTAGGGAAAGAGGGAGTCTCCTTTCAGCTGGAGCCACGTGAGTGGATCTGGTTCCCATCTGCACAGGCAGGGAGACCTTCACATCATCACAGTTTAATCTCTAAAGCTCAGAGGAGATGCATCCCATACAGACTGGCCTAGTAGCTTTTATACTGGCTTTTATATTCTCAAATTTGGCTTTTGAAAACTCAGTATTCTTTCTTCTGCCTTTTCATAAACCAAACTTCATATACATACATATATATATATATAAATATATTTGAACTATTTTGCTATATTCCTCCATAATTGGATTAAATTCTTCAAAAATCAGTTTTTTCTGCTTATATTTCTTTCCCTCCACTGATGGTTCCCAGAATTATCCCAGTTTCCAGGTCCTGGCTGAGGGCCAGCACCATGATTCAGGGATTGGTTCATGCACCTTGATATTAGAGATGGCTTGGTTTAGTTAGGGATATTCCAATTTATTCTGCAAGGATAATTCCAGATCAAAGAAGGCTCAAGGTATTAATAGCAGCTAAATATAATTGAAAATCACTTGAATGTGTTTTTCTGTGTTTTTCACATCCGAGTGGATTTGTTTGGGAACAGCAATCCCATGGCAGGGCAATACCAAGGGTGAGCAGGGTTTCAAGTCATTTTCTTTAATTACTACCTTGAATAACTTTTACCTGGCAGTGCAGGGAAGACATTATCCTTGAAAATATTTATTAGTATGGTTTCTTGTCTTTCTTCTAGGACTTCAGAGCCTTTTTGTAACATGTGCCAAGAAAAAAAACAGTAAAAAAAGAGTTCATTTCATTAAGCAGATATAGAAGTACAATTTTGAAATAAAGAAGAGAAAATAAAAATGGGAAGGCAAATAAAACCAAGTGTCAGAGTGTATTTTGGGAAGGATGGAACAGCCTTAACATAGAGCATAGCTGATATGTGTCAAAGTTTATAATAATTTTCCAGACTTTATGTCACTGAACTGGTAAAAGTTCTAAAAATTTATTTAGTGCAAAGTCCACTAACTAAGCATTGAAAAGCTGCTGCTCTGAGCACCTGGACAAGAGCAAAATGTAAATCAAGATTGATTTCTGTTCTAATGCTGATGCAGTCGCATAACAATGAACAAGTCTATGGAGATTGGAGTATCCTCCCAAGAATTTCAAGTGCTGGGATGGAAAAGGTCTGAATTGATTCTGGGCCTAAAAGGGCTATTCATCATGGTAAAGGAACATTCCTTTGAAGTATGGAAATACAGAGGACATTTATCAATAAGAAGAAGCAAAGACTAAAAGACAAAACTCTTTCCCTCCTGTTCCTTTTCCAAGGCAAAAGGAAAAATGCCAGGAGATGCTAAACCCCCAGGCACTTCCACTGGAATGTGACCTCTTAGAAGTGGAATGCAGAGACCTGAACAAAGTATCTGTCATCTGTATTAATGTGTGCTCATCACAAAGAGTATCAGCTTTTTATCCAGAAATTTAATAGAATTTTAATCCAGGATAGTTTTGAAGCTACTGAACATGCCTGAATAAAGTTTCAATGGTGGAGGGATAATATGGAAGTAATAATCTGATTCTAGGATCTGACTGGTCTCCAACTGCAGCTTCTGGGGATTCAAGGATGATCAGGATCCTTCTGCTCTGGGCACAGCACAAACTCAAACACTACATGACAGATGAAAAACAAATAATACAAGGGGATGATTCAAGATGTAAATTGAACACCTGAAGTCAGTTACAATGTGATATAAATAAAACCTGGTTCAAGACTGAAACCAACCCTACAGTCACCACCTCAATTAAGTGATTTGGAGGAACCATTCAGCCAATCCCATAAACAAGGCAAAATATTTGTGGAAATCTGTCAATTGGGCATGATTTTCATCCTGTTTGTTTCTTCCACTTCTGAAGTGAAGAAGAGAGGGAAAACATCCTTTGAGCTACAGAAATTTTGGAATGAGACTGTGGGTGGAGGGATGGGTGTCCTTTGAGAAAAGCACAGTTTTAGTTTCAGTTCTGAGAGAAGCAGAGATTGCACCTTTACCTCTCTTTCTCCTCTCCCCTCGTGCTTGTTTTTCAACTGCCAAAGAGGAAAACTTCTCTGAGCCAGGGATGGCAGTGACTCATGCATCAGCTGAGTGCACAGCACCAGTGTCAGAGCTGTTGTGCACTTAATGTGGCTCCAGGGCAGGATGGCACAAATTCATTTCCCAGTGGAAAGCTAAAGTAAATTCTAATTCACCAAAAAGAGCAAACAGAGATCAAATGCCCATGTGCTTCACCTCTGTGCACACAGGGAGGATTATTTAATTATAGAATCACAGGATGATTTAGGCTGGAAAGGAATTTAAAGTTCATCCAGCTCCACCCCCTGCCATGGGCTGGGACACCTTCCACTGTCCCAGGTTGCTCCAAGCCCCATCCAACCTTGCCTTGGGACACTTCCAGGGACGGGGGAACCACAGCTTCTCTGGGAAATCTGTGCCAGGGCCTCACCACCCTCATGGGGAAGAATTTTTTTCCTAATATCTAACCTAAATCTCTCCTCTTTTAGTTTAAAACTGCTTGTCCTGTCAGACATTATTTCTCAGTCGCTGGCTGCTGTGTGAGGGGAGGGCTGGTGAGCTGGTGGGGGCTTCCTCTCTGATGGGAAAGGGCTGAAAGCTGGAAAGGGCAGGGAAAGGCAGCCCAAGTGTCAGAGTTGTAAGTGTCAGCTTCTGCAGGTGTGCTCTTTTATCCCTTGACCTTTGCTGCTGACAGCTGAGAGAGGAAAACAGTGAAACAAAAATCTCTGCCCAGACGCACACACAACTCCAGGATGTGCTTGCAGCTTGCATTGCTTCTACCCACAAGAGGAGATCTTTCTTAGGGCTGAAACCTGTTCCCATGTAGACCCAAAACTTGGCATGGCAGACAATTTAATCTGAAGAAAGTGCTGATTCCTGCATACCCACAGTGCTGGAATCTTCCCATTTCCATGCTTTAGGACACTAACAGATCAGGAATTAGACAAACATAACAAAGTTACTCCCAGTGAACAAACTCCTGAAAGAACCCCAAAACCCAGGAGACCAACTCTCTACAAGTGTCTGAGCTAGAGCATTTAAAAGCAGATCTCCTTTACGATACAGAGTTTTTCTAGATATTTTTCCTTTCTTTCCCAATTTTAGGGGTGGGACAACTCACAAGGTCCAGGCTGCAGGGAACCAAGCTGTGACCAAATCCCACTGGTGCCCTGAAGAACCATGCTCTGAAAAGGCTGGAAGCATGATCCCTCTCTCTTTGGAAGGTGCTCCTGGATGCAGCACAGAGGAGATAATCTCAGCAGAAAAGGGCATACGACTGTCCTGTGACAGGAAGGATTTCTCAGGCTGTGTTATTCCGGACTATTTCTGTTCCTCAGAACACACGTTATTTCCAAGCCTGAGTAGGTAAAAGGGTGAAAATTGCTTTCAAAGATAATAAACTGACTTGTTTCCCTAATAGACTTTCTCTGTGCTTAGGCCACTATGATATTGCCACCGTGGCATAAAAATTCATCCCTTGTTTGCAAGACTTTCCTGCATCTTTTTAATGACCTCATTAACCAAATTGAGGAGGCATGGGAGGGCTTGGTGGGTGTGCTCCTTCAAGTTATTTTCTACACCTTATGATCAGAAGAAAATGTATATGCAGCTGGAATTAGAAGGAGATCACTGTGCACATGTGGAGCAGAGCAATCAGCCGTGTGTTCTGCTGTCCCTCTCAGCCCTCCCTCTGGTATTGACACTTACAAATGTCAAGCCATTATTTTTCCATGGCTCAGGAGGAATGTCTCTGGTTCGACATGCCCAGGCTCCTTTCTTTGCTCCTGCAGCCTTAATGTCAGACTGTCAAGCCCCCAAATTAAAAATGATTGCTGCCTGCCCCGGCACCAGCGCCTGCTGCCGCCCCACACCTGTGCTGGTGAGAGGTTTTAGGGGTGCCTGAAGGGCTTCTGCCAATTGGAGAGTGAGGGTACTGTATTTCTAGGTATTTTTTAAACCCTGTGGTGATACCAGCAGCTGGGAGACAGAGCTGCAGGGCCCTGAGCATCCTGTACCTAACACAAACACAGCCTTGGCAGACTCAGATCCTGAGCTTCCTGAGCATCCTGCGCCAGCTGCCTCCCAGCAGGGAGATGGGGATGCATCACCAGGCACTGTGCTGGGAGATACAGCTGCTGAAGCTCTTCCATCTGGGAATGGGGTTCTGCCTGCCTCACCTGTCACAACAACCTATCAGCACATGCTAAATAGGTCTCCTTTCCTTCCCCCTAAAGTACTTGAAAATTAGTAGCCAGATATTCATGTAAAGCTATCCAAAATTTTTTGATGTGTTGGATTAGTTTTGATATACTTTATTTCTTGGTTATAAAATATTTGGGAAATGCCTTAGCTCCTACAGATGGGATTTGAAAGGTGGAAGAAATTGGTCCCAATGCATGACACCAGTTGAGTATTTTTTATTCTGGCAGTGAGACACAGAGAACAAAGTTAACTCAGGGGCTGCTCTGCTCCCTGACACAGGTGCAAATTCCAAAGGTGACTGGTGATCTCTGAACCATGCCTGCAGCAGCACTGGTGACAGGAATTGCATTTAGTATGTCTCAGTATGATATTTTGTGTCATATTTTATGCTGATGTAAACTGATATGGTTTAACTGATTGTATCAGAGCTGGGCCGGGCTGGACTGATGGAGGATCTGACCCAAATATACATCTTTTAATTCATCCTGAGCTGAAACTCGTTAGGACTTTGGAAAGATTCATTGGGGTGTTTTCACCTGCATTGTGTGAAGTATGTGTCAGTGTAGACAGGCCAGAGCTATTCATCAAAAAAACCTAAATAAAATATTACTTCCCCACTGGAAAATTGAATTTCATCTCAACCACATGCACAGAAAAAATGTCAATTTCTGACAGGATTTTTCACCAGAAAAAAAAGTGTGGAGATGTTTGTCTGCTTTCATCAGCTCAGTTATTCTCAGGAGCTATGGTTCCAGGTTTCTTGTGATCTCCTGAGTATCCAGCCAAGCTACATCTTTCATGATGTCTCATTGCAATGCCCCAGGAATAGGCACGCCTCAGATCTAGATCTTTCAAGCTTTTATTTCTATTATGGTGATGTGTGAAAGTGCCAGTGCTGCCCCCTGAGATAGTGAAAATGTCAAAGAAGACAAGAGGCAGAAAGTGAATATATGACAAACAGCAAGATGAAAGGGAGAAGCAGAGCAACAGCCAGAGCAAAGAGTTTGCAAACTTACTTCAATCACATGTAGGCACAAGCTCACTGTTGTGAATCACAGAAACACATTTAATAGAAATAGCAAAACACATCTGCTGTCCCTTCCCTCCTGCCTCTATCCACTGCCTCGTGGGGATTTTTCTGCAGGAATTTCAGCAGAGCTTTCTCTCTGGAGCTCCAAAGGAAGATGAAAAGCAGTCAATAAATAAGGATCTTTGTGAACGAAGCCTCTTCATTACTGGATGGCTCATGGTTAGTGACTACAATATGTAAGCAGCCAGCAAAGGATGAAAAAGCTCTCAAAAATCATTTGGAAATATACTGAAAGTTATATGGAGGCAGAGAGTTTGTATGGTAATGTGTATGAGAGGAGCAAGCAAACTCCCACCTTCCACTGACCCAAATTTGGGTCCTGTGCAGGAGCTGCTTCGCTCCTGGGAGTGCAGACTCCTGTCAAGTTGCTTCACACCTGCTGGACATGGGAATGTGGCATGAGCAGGGACACAGGGTGGATGTGGAGCAGTGCTGCAGTGCTGAGCTGTGACGTGCTCCTGTCTCAGAGCTCTGCATTTCCCGGGGCTCTCCCAGCTGGATTGCCTTGGAACTCAATTCCCAGCTCACAGTGCAAGGAATGATCCCCCATGAGCACTGGGCAAAACTGGATGGAGCAGGGGAAGAAGATCTACAAGTGCACAGTTAGAGAAGACTGATCTGATCACACATTAAAGGCACCTAAACACAGTTTTGTGCATTCACTGGGTGTCTGAATTTCCATCACAGCCACCAGAGATGGAGGACACAATTTAGTGGCTGAAACAAGGTTTGGATGTGATTTGAGAGGCCCAGTGCAGGTGTCCACCACCTGCTTTAGAAGGGCACAGGCCTCCCATTTATCCTATATGGTATTATTTAATCTGCACAGATGTCTCACAGGTGCTGGGGGTCTCAGGCTACACCAGACAACACCCTGAACCTGGATCAAGCTTTCAGGGCTGTCTCTGAGCCAGGCCCTACCTGGACGAACTAACCAAAGGTGGACTCATTTCTGGTGATTTATGAATATCAGACCCTCAGGTACTTTCTAAACACCCATCAATAAATACTACAGTTCTACAATCTGATGGTTTAGGGCAACAAAAAGGCAAGTTCCAGCTCTGCCTCTGCACAGATACAAAAGCTGGAAAATAACTGGAAATGGGCAATTCATTTCCAATAGGCAGGGCTAGTTGAAAGATAATTCCTTGCCTTGGGTACCCAACCAAGACTTTAGGACATTTCCAGCAAGAATGAACAGAAATATTTCACTCATAATCAGCCCTTGTGATTAAGCACAGCAATAACTCTGGAAGTGTGTCAGAAGTGAAGACAGACATGTAAAAGTATCTTACCATGACAAGTGTGAACATGTGATGGTGTTTTGGGTAGGGTTTTTTGGTGGTGGTGGTTTGTTTTTTTGGTTTGGTTTGGGGTTTTTGACAAGGTTTTGGGGTTTTTTTATTATTTTTCATTTTGTTTTTTAATACCTTATAACTAAGGGGGTTTTTATTACATATTTCCAAGGTCTTTATATAAAGGAATTACTTATTTTTGTAAGCTCAGTAACAGTGAATACCTAGGGCCTAATTCCAAAGCCCATTTCCATCAGAATGACCTTTTGACCTTTTGAGCATCAGGAGAAGAGACAGTGAGGAAAATCCCTAAATTCAGTGTCAGAAGAACAAACATCTCCAGTTCCTCATGAGTTGCAGTAGAGCTCCCGAATTCATCACTTTTTAAAATTCCTCCAATCACCTCTTCAGACATTGTTTGTTAAGAAAAAGCCCAGCCCTGGTTTTCAGTGACATCTTTGGTGTCACAGGGAGGTCTGTGTTAGAAGCTGAAGCGCTGATAATTCTACAAAGCCATTTCCTTTAACACATCCTCCCACCTCCTCCTACCCACTCCATGTGTCTGCTTCATCCATCTGTTTCATCTCATGAGATGCATGGATCATGAGCTCCCTGGAGCACACCCAATTTTCTCTGCCCCTGTAGTTCCACATTCACGTTTTCCCGTCCTGCAGACAGGCATAAATACTGTGTAGTGAGCAGTTTGCCTTGTTTCCAATTTCAGCATGTCATATCCTGAAAACTATCCCTTGTTCAGGATGGCTCATGGGTTTATTTATCAATAAATACATGGCATTATGATCTTTGAATCCCCCATTGGGTGCATTCTCGACGCACGCTTTTATTGCTGGTGCTGTGCTGTGTCTGTGTAAACACTGAGTTGTTCCATAACCCACTGGTAAAATTGCATCTGTGTGACACTGAGGGCCCAGCCACAGCACCTGCATTCAGAGGGGTGAAGGATTTTACACTGCTGGGGCCTCTCAGTCTGAATCTTCAAATGCATCTTGGTGCTCAGCACCTGCTGCAGGGACATTCCCTCAAGCTGAGGTGGCAGCACAGTCCATTGGTGTTTGAATGTTGCCCTTCAGATTGAAAACAATCACTTTGAGGTAAATACTCTGCTACATGAGAGTATTCATAGAAAACAAACAAAATATGTCAAACAGACACATTCTTTTCCATTAAAAACAGAAGAAAATGTAAGTGAAAGGTATTGACCCAGCCTGGGCCAAGGATGTTTCAACCTGAAATAATTAAAAACATTCCTTTGACCTTTGTGGAAGAAAAGCACCAGTCATTCCTATTGATTTTACAAGCATAGAAGTCTTGGCCTAAAGTGCAATTTTAATTTAAAGAGGCTCCCCACCACTGTGAACAGCCTCAGTAGTGGTGGGAGGATGTGTGCAAGAACTTCAGTAATAAATTTCTCAGGCTTTTACCCTGGAATTTTATTTCTCTTGTTTGTGTTAGAGTCACTGCCAGGGTATACACCCACTGACAGCCCTGAGAGAGCAGGGCAGAGTCAGCTGAAAAACCTGAATATGGAGATTTTGATCTGTGACCCTACTTCAAAAGAATTTCAGAGTGTATTTAGCTGGGATCTGGCCTTATGGGTATAGTGAAGCGAAGCTGTCATGGTTTCTTCTGAATTTTCTTGACTTTTTTATTTCCAGCAACACTTCTGTTTTCCTTTCCTTCCTTTGTGTTCAGAAAGAGCTCCCACAAGCTCACATTTTGCTAATCCAACCGATTCAGTGCTTTGCAGCTGGTGGAGGTGCAGAGATGAGCACCATCCTCTCTCCAGGCAATTCATAACTCACCACAGCTCAGACTGAGTTCCAACAAGAAGGAGCTGCAAAGCTCATCCCATGCCCTCACTTCCTCACTCCCATGAAAACAAAGGAAAAATCAGGAAGGATTTTGCAAGCATGGGGTTGTTCCACCTGTGATGACCTGATCCAGGCAGAAAATATTCAAAGTCACTCAAGCAAAGATCAAAGGAACCAAGGGAGGTCTTGCTGTTCGATATCCAACTTCTCACTAGAAGAACAGGACCCATGCAGGGAACACTCCATGCTGCTCTCTGTCTTTCTGCATTAACCTGTAACTATCTTTTTTACTGGATCTTCACTTATTTCCATGCATCTAAGTCACATTCCCTGTAACAAATAAAGAAAAACATCCCGGGACATTTAGTCTTTTCACTGTTATCATTGATGAAAATCTAATTGTGACTCAAGAACACTTACTCTGCCAGGCATTCAATTAAAACTGAGCAGGGAGAACTCCAAGGTGAGCAAGTACCTACACAAATGAGAAATTCACCATGAGCTACCCAAATGTGATGCTTGTCAAAAAGCAATCAATAGAAACCTAAACACAAGAAAAAAAACCCCAGTGAAATGTAAATATAGAGAAAAGAAAATAAACAGATGCTTCTTTTTCAGACCTCGAACTTGAAGACATTCTCATAACAAATTGCTGTTAACATCAGAAATAAGCTCATGATCTATGTGATTCTGTATCAGTTACCACATGTGAGTAAACAAAATTAATCTTAGCCCATTATTTTATCCTTCTGCAAGTTTTTAAGCATCTCTTTTCAGGATGTGTTGCATTCCAGCCTAAAAAAAGGCTATAAGGTGAACCCAAACAGGAAAAAAAGATAAAGAAATCTTTTTTATGGGTCTTTATATTATTATCACTGGGACTGGGGAAAGCAGAAACCTGGGGAAAGCACCCTGGTGACTAAATTAGAGTCATTTGGTTCAACCAAGGAATGAGATATACAGGATTAAATACCTGCATACTTCTCCTTTCCCTTGGTCCTGGAAAACAGAGCCAGAGCAGCAATCAGGAAAAAAATAGTGCTCTGGAAGGCGACTGCAGGAGAGAAGGAGTTTGAACATACCAAGACAATCATGGGAAGTGCAAATCACAGATTAAACTACTGCTAAAGGAAACATCTTGGAGATGCATGGTCCTGAGATAGGATTGTGATTAGCTGCAGTTTGAACATCCAAGGAAAGCTGACAGTGTAAATAAATATCAGAACACCAGAAGTGTCCCTGGCCATCACTCTTCTTCAAAAGGGCAATCATGGTGTTCCTAGCACAAAACATTTAGTCTTCAAAGCTGCAAAAGCACCAAAGGAGATTAATAGAAACAATAAAAATCATAGAATCACAAAATAGTTTGTGTTGGAAGGGACCTTTAGAGATCATCTAATCCTACTCCACTGCGATGAGCAGGGACACCTAACATGTAACCTAAATCTCTCCTCTTTCAGTTTAAAATCATCCCCCCTTGTCCTATCACAATCTGTCTGTGTAAAAAAGACTCTTCCTCTTTTTCTATAGTTCCCTTTTAGGCACTGGAAGGCAGCAACAAGATCTCTCCAGAGCCTTCTCCAGGCTGAACAGCCCTGACTCTCTCAGCCTTCCCCCACAGGATCCCAGCAATGACCTCTCTCCAGAGAGGGGAAGGGATTTATATTCAGCCACATAAAATTCTCCTCTCGCCCTGCAGTTTACAGCCCTTTCCTCTGCTCTGAACACTGACCTTTATTTACACCCATTAACCCAATTTACTGCCAGAATTATAAATGTGTGTGTCAGCAGCACCAGGAATCAGCATTTCTGTGTGGGGCTCTGTTCCATTTATCTCTTGGCCGAGCTGCTGAGCAGAAGAGGATCCAAAGCACTTCCCCTGATGCTCTTCAGCAGCTCCATGAGGTGTGTTCTCACTGTAACACACTCGTGCACCTCAGGATATAAAGCTGTGTGGGAGTGCAGGATGCCTCCAGGTAATGACAAAAAATACACAACTTTGGATTAGGAAAATGTTCCCACGCTAATGCTAAATGCAGGTTTTCTGCTCTTCCCTAGGCAGGAGTTCTGGCAGGAACTCATCTGTAGTGAGTCCAAGTGAGGTTGGAAAGTTGACAGGGGTATGGAAATTGAGTTTGTAACGAAATGAGGACCATGAAAGATCCCAGATCTTGGAACAGAGAAACAGGTTAAAAAATTTAGATAAAGTTTGTGGGAAGATTAATTAGTTTGATCTTATTTAGGCAGTGTAAAGCAGCACGGGGTGTGGCAACATGAAATAAAGATGGTAATAATGTGAGGAGTTCTGAGGAGTCATTTTGTAGGATGGCTTCTTATGTCATCCAACACAAATTGTGTCCAACAGCAAAGACAAATTGGGTAAGAGGAAAAACCCTCTGCAGATCTCTGCTGAGAGACTTGTCTGCAGTTACAGATTCCTTTCTTAGCAGGTTGTTAAGAGTAGATCAGACAAGTCAGCTGCTCCTTCCACATCACCTTTTGGGAGGGAATAAGGACTATACTCAGGGCTAGGGATTCATCTGCCCTCAAAGTAACCACTGCAGGTGTCGAAGGCCTGGGCCCCCCCTGTCCTCTGCCCTGGGGCTTTTCTTCCTTTGGTTCATCATGTTGGAAAAAAATGAAGCAAGAGATCTTCTTCTGCTGTTTCAGAGTTGTTTATTGTTCTTATCAAGACCTCAGAGGCAGTGGCAGCATCCTCCAAGGACACCAGGGCAGAAAGGCAATGGCAGCTAAAAGGCAGCTGCCTTTTATATCTTACTAACAACCATTCAAGAAACAATACGTATCTTATTTTCTTTTCAACACCAGTAAACCCTCATCTTATTGATATGTCTTTCCAACACTAGCTTTTTTCCACCAACCAACACCACAGGAACTGGTGTCAGAGGAGAGAGGAAGAGAATGAGGAGAGAGGAGAAGAAGAAAGAAGGAAAAACCACACCCAAAAATCTCCATCTTGTCTCTATATAATACATAGAGAAAAATCCTAAAAACTACAACTAAACTCTCTGTGGTACACTTAACAAAAATCTCTTCACCTCTCTGGTGCATTCAGGCTCTCCCAAAAGTGGAGGGAGCTTCTCCAAAAGCCTAGGTCGCTGGCTAGGCCACTTTTGAGGAGCTCTGGGGACATAAAGAAACCACCAGAGGAGCAGGAGAAGCTGTCAGGCTTCCCTGGACTCCGACATGGAGGCTTTCTTTAGTAGTCAGTGGAGAGAGACTGGCAGGTAGGGCAGTGAACACTGTTCACATGAAAGGTTGGCAGCATTGCTCCCTGGGGCCACTTGCCTATTCCCTCCAGCTGCAGGAGTGCTGCACAGATCCAGCCACAGACTCACCTTTTAGGTACTAAAACTGCAACAGATGCCTCCCACCCAGAGTGCCTGGTATCCTTCCCTTACCTCCTTGCTCTTCCTGAGCAACAGATTGATCTTTATCCTCTTATCCCCTGCTTTATGACCCTGACAACTGCAGTACAGAGCCCTGTCCCACTTCTGGTGCCACCTTAGCCTCCACAGCATGCATCCTTTCCAGCCCTCCCCAAACCCTGTCACACTGAAGAGAATTAAACTCATAAAGCATTTGGTTGAAAAGCAAGATGAATCTGAGGAATCCTGATGGAATTAGACACATGTCAATGAAGGTTAACATTTCAATGAGAGTGTTACGCTCTTTTTTTTTTCAAGTTTCATCTACTTCCATTTAATTTTTTTTCCCTTTCTCTGATTCTTTTGTACAAATCAAAGCGTGCACATGGAACACAGATAAGAATTCACCTCATTTCAATTATATATGAATTTCTCACCTTAGGTTTTCTCTTTTTAGTTAATGAAAAGAAGCCAGAAAAATTGTGCCCTTTTTATCTTTGAAGTTTGTATTATCTCTATAATATCTCTCTCTCTAAGGGTCTATTTCACAAATCCAATGTCAGGGCTTATTTCCCAAGTCACAGAATCACAGAATGGTTTGGGTTGGAAGGGACCTTAAAGATCACCCAGTTCCAACCCCCTGCCATGGGCAGGGACACCTTCCACTATCCCAGGTTACTGAGAGATTCCTACACATTAAAGGCATTTCTGTGCTTTTTAGGCAAATCAGGAAAACAGAAAGAAATTGGTATGCTTGGATAAAGCCATGTTAAGAAATGAACTCTCCCCCAGCCAAAACCAGGACAGGACTCTTTGAGATTTCCTTCCTGCACATATTCTAAAACTGGAGGGCCACTGCAGAACAATCTAGCTGTTGATTTTTCAGCTGAAGTTCAATTCTTGAATTTTTGCATTTGTATAATTGATTGTAAAACTTTGTAATTCATGCTAAGTTGGTTATTTAAAGATGTCATCCAATCAGAGGATAAAAAAGAAAGTGCACTGCATTTAACTAGCTAAGATAGAGCAAATTACAATCAAATATACAATTAATATATGAGTAAACCTCATGCAAGCTGAAAATAAGATGTACATATTTAAGGCATGATAATTAACCACTGGAACAAATTGCTGAGGCTCATGGTAAATTCTTTTTCATTTGGGAGTTTCTAAATCAAGACTAAATGTCTTTCCAAAAAGATCTGTTCACTTTGAAGTCATTAGGTGAGAAGCAGAATTATTGATGAAATTTCATATTCACTGTATTTCAGAAAGCCCAATTAAGTGTTCATTGCAATCTTCCCTGACTTAATAAGGATTAGTTTATTTGTATGTCCCTTTACAATAGTAATGAAAATAATGATGAATTTTATAAAAATGTTAATGTTTTAATATAATATGAACTGATATGATCAAAGTACCATTGTACTCTTTACGTGTACCTGGAGAGACACAGCCTGAAATTACTGGAAGGAAATATGCCATTAAGGTTCTTTTCATATACCCAAAAAGAAAATCTAAATTTCTTCTTTCAAAGTATTTTGAAGTAATTTTCATACCAATTTCCATATAAAATAATGAAACGTCACTTGAGGTGGATATTCCATGTTCATTTTCTATGACTAATCTTCAAATACATTAAAGCACACAATGATAATAATAATAATAGACATAAATAAAACACTGAACACTGAGCATTTGGAAACCTGACCTTTGCTATAGTTAGGGAATTTATACTTATTTGAGCTACATATTCCTATCAGGTATTGATGTTATATTGATTTCTACTTTACATACCAGCTTTAAAAGAATAGCAACTAGGTTTTCGTCTTATTTTGCCTTATCCCTTTCTCAGCTGTCAAACTATTAAGGAACAAGACTAGATCATAAGTAAGAGAACTAAAAGACTGCGAATAGAATGCAACAGTGAAGGAACAAGATGGCAAAGAGGGAAGATGTTTGACAAAAGGGGTAGAGAAAGGACAGAGTCGGGGAAGCATAAATATTCCACCAAAGCAGCAATAATGTGGCTCTGTGAAGGTAAGGTGGGGATAAAGTTTTTCTAGAGAGGTGATAACTTTCCACTGAACACCCTGGGATAGCCAGAGCTATGGGGAGAGAGGGCTGATGAGAGGAAAATCCCTACAGAAACCAAAAGATTTTGCTTCATATAATAAATAACTCCTCTTTCTCAGGATGATTCCTTCACACTGCAGTTCTTTCCAAGTCTATCCCTGACTTCCAGCTGCGGTGGGATGACCCAGGCTGGATGCCAGGCGCCCACCAAAGCCAGTCTGTCACTCCTCTCCTTGCCTGGAAAGGGAAGGAAAAATATATCTAAAGGCTTGGAAAGGGCAGGGAGGGATCACTCACCAGTTACTGTCACAGGAAAAACAGACACTACCAGGAGACAGTAATTTATTACAAATCAAATAAGAGTAGGGCAAGGAGAAATTAAAACAAATCTTAAAAACTCCTTCTTCCCATCCTTCCCTTCTTCATGGGCCCAAATTCACTCTCGAATTCCCTACTTCCTTGCCTCCAGTGGCACAGGGGGATGGGGAATGGGGATTATGGTCAATCCATCACATGTCGTCTCTTCTTCTTCCTCCTCAGGAAAGGACTTCCTTGCACTCTTCACTTGCTCCAGCATGGAGTCCCTCCCATGCAATCCCTCAGGACCTGGCTGCTCCAGCGTGGGTCCCCCATGGGGTCACAGGTCCTGGCAGCAAACCTGCTCCAACGTGGGATTCCGGTGGGGTCACAGCCTCCTTCAGGGATCCCCCTGCTCCAGTGTGGGATTCCTATGGGGTCACAGCCTCCTTTGGGCATCCCCCTGCTCCAACGTGGGATTCCTATGGGGTCACAGCCTCCTTCCGGCATCCCCCTGCTCCAACGTGGGATTCCTATGGGGTCACAGCCTCCTTTGGGCATCCCCCTGCTCCAACGTGGGATTCCTATGGGGTCACAGCCTCCTTTGGGCATCCCCCTGCTCCAACGTGGGATTCCTATGGGGTCACAGCCTCCTTTGGGCATCCCCCTGCTCCAACGTGGGATTCCTATGGGGTCACAGCCTCCTTTGGGCATCCCCCTGCTCCAACGTGGGATTCCTATGGGGTCACAGCCTCCTTTGGGCATCCCCCTGCTCCAACGTGGGATTCCTATGGGGTCACAGCCTCCTTTGGGCATCCCCCTGCTCCAACGTGGGATTCCTATGGGGTCACAGCCTCCTTTGGGCATCCCCCTGCTCCAACGTGGGATTCCTATGGGGTCACAGCCTCCTTTGGGCATCCCCCTGCTCCAACGTGGGATTCCTATGGGGTCACAGCCTCCTTTGGGCATCCCCCTGCTCCAACGTGGGATTCCCATGGGGTCACAGCCTCCTTCCAGGATCCCTCTGCTCCAGTGTGGGATTCCCGTGGGGTCACAGCCTCCTTCAGGGATCCCCCTGCTCCAGTGTGGGATTCCCGTGGGGTCACAGCCTCCTTTGAGCATCCCCCTGCTCCAGTGTGGGATTCCCATGGGGTCACAGCCTCCCTCAGGGATCCCTCTGCTCCAGTGTGGGATTCCCATGGGGTCACAGCCTCCTTCCAGGATCCCTCTGCTCCAGTGTGGGATTCCCGTGGGGTCACAGCCTCCTTCAGGGATCCCCCTGCTCCAGTGTGGGATTCCCGTGGGGTCACAGCCTCCTTTGAGCATCCCCCTGCTCCAGTGTGGGATTCCCATGGGGTCACAGCCTCCCTCAGGGATCCCTCTGCTCCAGTGTGGGATTCCCATGGGGTCACAGCCTCCTTTAGGCATCCCCCTGCTCTGGTGTGGGGACCTCCAGGTGAGTGTCTGTCACCCTGTGGACCTACCTGGGCTGCAGGGGCACAGCTGCCTCACCATGGGCTACCCCATGGGCTGCAGGGGATTTCAGCTCCAGCGCCTGGAGCACCTCCTGCCTCTCTTTCTGCACTGACCTGGGCTCTGCAGAGCTGTTCCTCGTACATATTTTCATTCCTCCCTCCAGCTGATAGAAGTTTTTCCCCACTCTTACACACATAATCCCAGAGGCACCATGGCCATCACCGATGGGCTCAGCCTTGGCCAGGGACAGGTCTGTCTCGGAGCCAGCTGGCACTGGCTCCTTGGACATGGGGGAAATATCCAGCAGATCCTGACAGAAGCCATCCCTACATCCTCCCTACCAAAACCTGGCCATGGAAACCCAACAGCCCTGCCCCAAACTGCTCAGCAGTGTTTGAGTTTCCACTATGCAAACACCAATTAGTGAGCTGCCACAGTGGGCTTAAAGTGGAATGGCTTGCTTGTGACACAATTTTACTTGATAGAAGGGAGAAAAGAATTTAATTCCACTGTTTAGTTCTGCCCAGCACAAACAGATGTAGGAGCACTCCCAGAGCATATGGGTTAAATTAGTGCCTGCTGTGCCCCAGCACCAGCATTTGTCTGATTTAGTGACACTTGTTTTAAACAGTTGGAAGAGGGTCCAGGCAGCTCTGGAGGTGGTTTTCAGCTGGATTCATCCTTAAAGAGCAGCCTAATAAAATTCTAGTTTTATATTCAATCTGTGCTGAGCTGCCACCAGCTTTGGGTCACCAGAGGAGGCATTCCCTGAGATAAATTGTGCAGGTCACATAATAGCTGCACAATGTCCTTTTGATGATAAAATACTAAGCAGAGCTGACATTTAAATTAGCATCCCTGCATGTTTTCCAGCTAGATAATGATATGGGTAAGACAGCCAACACCTGTGGCACCGGGAGGGATCCAGTTCCCAGGGATCCACAGCCAAAGGTTTGTCATCATCCCAAACCATTCATGTTGCAACTGATTGAAAATAGGCTCAGACAGTCAGAACCTGGCTCTCCCGGGAGGTGCTTTGAGATAACAAGCCTGGGTTTAATTCTTTGAGCTTCATCCCTCCCGGGACTCAGTTGGCTCCACAGAGCTGAGGTCTTTGCATTGGCCCTGAAGCCTGGGGAAAAAAGGGTTGAAAAGAAGAGACAGCAGATGAGCAGATAAACAAACCACAGAACCTCTTTGCTTCTAGAGAATGGGAGAATAACTAATAGGAATAAAGGACTAAACTAAAAGGTCATTACAAGGACACAGAGCGATAATTTCTCAGCATTGCCTTTTAGCAGTGCCTTCCTGAGCAAAACAGCTCCCTTTCCCCTCTGCACCTACATCAGCTCCAGGGTCTGCTCAACAGCTGAAAGGCAGGGTGTGTTTATGCCAGAATGGTAAAATCAATGCCATTACCTAGCATTTTCTGATGGATTTCAGCTCAGTGGTGAAGAAGTGTCTGTGTGTAATTATAGAGCCAGGTCCTGCACAGCCTCAGTGCCTGCCCGTGCCCTTCCAAGCACAGTGGGTGGATTTCCTCCCGCGAGGTGAGGCACCAGGCAGGGTTGTGGATCTTCACACTGCACCAATTTAACTGAGTTGGGAGGTGCAGGACCTGCCTCCCCCTCCTTCAGCACAGTGTGCACTGTAAATATTGCTGGGTATCAAGTGGGACTAAATGAATCGGCACAAATCAGCCAAGTTCCCTCAGTTCCAGCATCTATCCTGAAACTGGAGCCTGTCCCTTCGCCACTGCCTGATTTGATTTGGAGCATACTGAGGATATTTATGGCCCAGTGGCTTTAACCCTCATCAGACACTAAACCAAGAATACCCACACAGAGAGTTTCACTTCTAAGCCCCCACTGGCTGTAAATCAGCTTGCTCAGCGAGTCAAGAAATCTCCCAGAGATTGTTTCTGGCTGCAGGGATCACCTTGCACAACCCTTCCCATATACAAGGGGTGCCATTTGGAGAGGATCCTTTCAGGGCCATCCACAGGCAANAGCCTCCTTTAGGCATCCCCCTGCTCTGGTGTGGGGACCTCCAGGTGAGTGTCTGTCACCCTGTGGACCTACCTGGGCTGCAGGGGCACAGCTGCCTCACCATGGGCTACCCCATGGGCTGCAGGGGATTTCAGCTCCAGCGCCTGGAGCACCTCCTGCCTCTCTTTCTGCACTGACCTGGGCTCTGCAGAGCTGTTCCTCGTACATATTTTCATTCCTCCCTCCAGCTGATAGAAGTTTTTCCCCACTCTTACACACATAATCCCAGAGGCACCATGGCCATCACCGATGGGCTCAGCCTTGGCCAGGGACAGGTCTGTCTCGGAGCCAGCTGGCACTGGCTCCTTGGACATGGGGGAAATATCCAGCAGATCCTGACAGAAGCCATCCCTACATCCTCCCTACCAAAACCTGGCCATGGAAACCCAACAGCCCTGCCCCAAACTGCTCAGCAGTGTTTGAGTTTCCACTATGCAAACACCAATTAGTGAGCTGCCACAGTGGGCTTAAAGTGGAATGGCTTGCTTGTGACACAATTTTACTTGATAGAAGGGAGAAAAGAATTTAATTCCACTGTTTAGTTCTGCCCAGCACAAACAGATGTAGGAGCACTCCCAGAGCATATGGGTTAAATTAGTGCCTGCTGTGCCCCAGCACCAGCATTTGTCTGATTTAGTGACACTTGTTTTAAACAGTTGGAAGAGGGTCCAGGCAGCTCTGGAGGTGGTTTTCAGCTGGATTCATCCTTAAAGAGCAGCCTAATAAAATTCTAGTTTTATATTCAATCTGTGCTGAGCTGCCACCAGCTTTGGGTCACCAGAGGAGGCATTCCCTGAGATAAATTGTGCAGGTCACATAATAGCTGCACAATGTCCTTTTGATGATAAAATACTAAGCAGAGCTGACATTTAAATTAGCATCCCTGCATGTTTTCCAGCTAGATAATGATATGGGTAAGACAGCCAACACCTGTGGCACCGGGAGGGATCCAGTTCCCAGGGATCCACAGCCAAAGGTTTGTCATCATCCCAAACCATTCATGTTGCAACTGATTGAAAATAGGCTCAGACAGTCAGAACCTGGCTCTCCCGGGAGGTGCTTTGAGATAACAAGCCTGGGTTTAATTCTTTGAGCTTCATCCCTCCCGGGACTCAGTTGGCTCCACAGAGCTGAGGTCTTTGCATTGGCCCTGAAGCCTGGGGAAAAAAGGGTTGAAAAGAAGAGACAGCAGATGAGCAGATAAACAAACCACAGAACCTCTTTGCTTCTAGAGAATGGGAGAATAACTAATAGGAATAAAGGACTAAACTAAAAGGTCATTACAAGGACACAGAGCGATAATTTCTCAGCATTGCCTTTTAGCAGTGCCTTCCTGAGCAAAACAGCTCCCTTTCCCCTCTGCACCTACATCAGCTCCAGGGTCTGCTCAACAGCTGAAAGGCAGGGTGTGTTTATGCCAGAATGGTAAAATCAATGCCATTACCTAGCATTTTCTGATGGATTTCAGCTCAGTGGTGAAGAAGTGTCTGTGTGTAATTATAGAGCCAGGTCCTGCACAGCCCCAGTGCCTGCCCGTGCCCTTCCAAGCACAGTGGGTGGATTTCCTCCCGCGAGGTGAGGCACCAGGCAGGGTTGTGGATCTTCACACTGCACCAATTTAACTGAGTTGGGAGGTGCAGGACCTGCCTCCCCCTCCTTCAGCACAGTGTGCACTGTAAATATTGCTGGGTATCAAGTGGGACTAAATGAATCGGCACAAATCAGCCAAGTTCCCTCAGTTCCAGCATCTATCCTGAAACTGGAGCCTGTCCCTTCGCCACTGCCTGATTTGATTTGGAGCATACTGAGGATATTTATGGCCCAGTGGCTTTAACCCTCATCAGACACTAAACCAAGAATACCCACACAGAGAGTTTCACTTCTAAGCCCCCACTGGCTGTAAATCAGCTTGCTCAGCGAGTCAAGAAATCTCCCAGAGATTGTTTCTGGCTGCAGGGATCACCTTGCACAACCCTTCCCATATACAAGGGGTGCCATTTGGAGAGGATCCTTTCAGGGCCATCCACAGGCAAAACAAAAGGATTTTTGGGTTGCTTTTTTTTTTTTATTTGAACCTACCCTTTGTATCTTTCTGGCTGCCTTTTTACCGATCCTTCCCTCCAGCAAACCCCTGAAGATGAAAACCTGCTCAGCCTTTATCTGCAACAGGCAAGGAGATGGCAACAGCTGTCCAGTTTAAGAGAAAAGGCAAATTTCAGTCAACTTAAAGCAAGGATGAAAAGCAGAAAATTCTGTCACCAGTGTGTGCCACCTAGCACTGGAGAAAGCACATGAACATCAAAGTCAGAGGGGTCAAAGCACTCAGCTCCGAGTCACCTATCATATTTTCTTAGATATAAATCACACTTCAGACAGCCTAATTCCCTCCAAAAGTAATGGCAGTTGGAAGTGTGTCCTCGGATAACCCAGGATGGGGCTGGCAGAGGGGTTTGGCTCTGGAGAGATGTGTCACACACTGCTGGGTGTGCACTCAGCCCCTGCTGCTGCTGAATCAGGCCTTCCATCTGGGCAGGGCAGACATGCAAAAATATGTGAATTCCTCCACAGCAGCTCAGTGTTTGAAAATCATTATGCTGATTTAGCATCCTGACCCTAAGCTGCTCCACGGCAGATTTAGTAAATATAGCCAAACTAAAAGAAGACTGTAATAAACCATTAAGTGCAAATCAAATAGCTTGGTTAATCACTGTGTAACTGCAGTTTGATACAGCTGTCTGCTTCCCTGAATTGCACTGGGATAAATCTGTAGTGGCAGATTTGACCCTTTGCTTCCGTGCTCCAGTTCCTTGTCCATAAAAAAATCAGGGTAATATATTTCCCCAAGGCACAGGGCTGTTGCAAAGATACCTAAACTTAAAATGATGATGCTCACTTATTAATTTGATAATATGCTATTCAAAACTAGAAGAATACAAAGAGCTGACAAAGAAAAGGCAAACTAAAATGAAATGAAAACAAGAAAGAAACTAACCCACAAGTCAGGCTTCAAGAAATGCTGCTGTTGAGCTTGGGCTGAAGGTGTGTGGGAGTGAGGGCCAAAGCACAACTTCTTATTTTAATTAAATGAAAGCAATCAGTTCCCTCTGCTCAGGAGAGATAATGGAGAACTGTACAGCTTGCTGTGGGATGTTAATCCTAAATAAGAAGCTGCTCTAGGACACAACCCTGTGCCTAGAATTGCATTAACACAGCAAAGAGGGGTTTGGATCAGCCCTGGTCTTACCCAGGGTGCTTCTTGGCTTTGTTTCATAAGAGTTGATGCTGCAAATGTAAGAAATTAAGCAGATGTCTCTCTTCTTTTTGTATTTCAGGTTTGGTATCGTGGTAGAAGTTTCCAGACAAGGCAGACACAGCTGGGAGGTACTGGTAGGGAAGGAGCAAGACAAACAGGTAGTGTGTAAAGGGAACAGGGATTATTCTTCCAAAACTTCTCAGGAGAGTGATCTCAGTAAAGTATTTCTGTGAGTATTTCTTGCATTGAAAGCTGGAGTTAAGTCATGGACTGTGCTGGTGATAGGAAGCTGGAGAGCAGCATGAATACAAAGAGCATTGGGAAAACCACACAGGAATAAACACACACCTTTGAAGCTTGTCAAAACAATAAAAAAAGGATTATGCTCTGTAGCACAAAATGATCTCATGCATTTTGGGATGAAAAACAGGGATTTCAGTTCTAGGGTGTTTAAAAAGGTGTGAGTCACTCCTGGACTGAGACACCAGCCAGATGCAGCCATGGAAGAGGCAAAGGTGACCCACAGCTACATCACCATCAAGGACCACTGAGCACTCACCTGGTGTTCTTGGAACAAGCCAGGTCATGGGTGCTGAAGAAAGAGAAAATTCAACAGTCAAAGGTGCAGAAAATTTATTGCTGGTATTGATAGGCTATTCTATTTTATGCAAGAAAAAGAAATTAAAGTAAAGTAGGTGACCGCTTCTTCTGTTTACTCTAGAAAAATGAAGTCTGAAAGGGATGAAATTGCAAAGCTGTCCTTGGGGATAAACACCAGGGAAGAGAAAAGAACTGCTTAAGTCAAAGGACAGACCTAGCAAAAGAGAAAGTAGGTATAAACTGCCCAGAAATAAATAAATCCAGTCTGAAAATCAAAGGGAAAGGCTTCTACAGCCAGAGCAGTGAGGTGCAGGAGAATAATTCAGCCAAATGGGGAGGAAACCCAGCTTTTAGCAAAGACCTTGATGGATAACAATGTGAAGCAGAGTGGATGCACACTTTTACAGGGTGAGGAAAGGGGGAAAGAAAGGAAAGGATGTTGGAGTAACTTCAGTACTCAGAAGACAGTAAAAATATTAACACTCTTCTCCTTAAATAGCTGAGCAGTTTGTAAACAATACAAATAATCTTACTGACAAATAATGAAGAAATGGATGTCAGCTAACACAGATTTTTTAAGAAGTCATATAAAGGAAAAAAAACCTCTGTCTATGATAGGATAACAGGCCAGTGGAGAGAGGAGTAGCAAGAGATGACTCTTTTACCTAAGACTTTTGGCAATACCTCACATACCATCCTCATAAACAAGTGTCAGAAGCCAACTCAGCTAGAAACAATCATGGAATTGGTGCAAAACTAGTAGAATAATCAGACACAGAGAGGAGTTGACACAGGTTTGCTGTTGAAGTGATGTATTGAGTAGTTTTTCACAGGTTTTGCAGGGGGTCTTGCAGTCTTCAGTGTTTTCATCAGCAAATTCCTGTTCCATTTTGTTGCTAAAACATGAGAGGAAAAGCTGCTCTGTGATATGAACAAGTATGAGAAAAATTGGTGTGGACAAGTGCAAAATAATAGTAACCCTCAGTAAAAATCAACTTATACAGATAGAGGATGGCATCCAACTGCTTAAACCACTGCTCCTCTACACAGTACCTGGGAGACTTTGCAGATCCAACCAGGATGAAGTTAAATATGCTGGTGCTGCTAGAAAAGCCAAACACCATATAGGACCATGTGAGACACAAATTCCTTGGCTCTTAACTGTTGGAAATGCCTTGATTCTCTATATTTGAGTGCCACATGTGAAGATGTAGAGTGTGTGGAGACAAGTGGAGCTAGAAAAACTTATAAAGGTTTATAGGTCATGACCCCTGGGAGAGAGGTTGAGAGATCTGGGGCTGTTCATACTGATGAGGAGAGGAGAGAAGCAGAGAGACAGCCAAGAGATTCTGCTGCAAAGAGGATAATCTGCTCCTGCTGCCTCTGACAGGGGAGTGAGAATGAATCTTGAATTATATCAGATTACAGGGTGAACATTTAGGATAAATAATCTAATGAATGGTGAAGGATTTGAATTCATTATCTGGGTGATCTGTCTTCTGCAGCAGAGCCATTTAAAGATAGACCAGGAAAATGTATGGCAGGAAGAACATGAGTGCTGGTCCTGCTGAAGGACTGTGTGACACTATGGACAGCTACTCGAATTCCTCTTTTTCTGTGTTTTCCACGTTCTGGTGAAATAGTCTGTGCAACAAAATTCCTTGAGAATGCAAAGAATTCCTTTGGAACACAGTTCCAAAGACTAAAGTTCACTTTGATATGCACACCCATTTTGTTCATGCCTCACCCTTATGGATGTTGCCCTGAACTCCTGGGGACTCTTATCCTTGCAGGAGTTTGCAGCCAGGATTCTGAGAGCTCAGGTGTGAAAGTTACATGTCTTTTGGTGAGATTAATCAAAACCAGTTATTCTTCAGCACTTATTTGTGAAAATCATGCATCAGAAGGAAGTAGTGGTCAAAGGATTGTAGTGTAACAGAAAAATAATTAGTATATTTCTTGGCTTATTAAATTTGCTCTAACAAACTTTTGGTCTGTTTAGGAGTAGGAGGATATTTATTTCTTTGGCATAACTTTGTTTCCAAGTCAAAGGGTAGTTTAGAAACCAGAAGGTTTGGAGTTTGGGTTTTTTTTTTCCCCTTCCCCAAAAAACCTCAACCATTTTATGAATGGAAACACCCAGAAAATGAGTGGTCTTGCATAATTGATAACATTTGCTTTAACACTGATGAATCCCAGGCTCATTTTCTCCTCTCCTTCTGACTGAATGCTGTTTATCTGACCTTTCTCTCCTGAACAAAGTGTGGCAGTTTGTGACCTGCTGCAGGAGGAGCTGGGGTAGCCTCGTAGCTGTGCCTCACCAGCCCACTCATCCCACCAGAGGTCCACTCCTTGCAGCAGTTTTGGACACCAGCCCTCTTTTGACTATGGGGCTGGTTCTGCAATGATCTGGTGCATCTCTGATTATCAAACTTTGAGAGAGGTGACAGATGCCAGTTCTGACTCCCTGCTGTCTCCAAGTCCTGTACCTGCAGGAGAAAGGTGATATCTTTTCAGAGCTTGCCATGAGAGAAGAAGGATTTGGAGCATCTTCTACCTATTTATCTAATTCTCTTTCATCACCTCACCCCCCAAAAATGCAATTCTTTGGTATAACCTAAACAAGGGAACTGAAACAAACAGCTTCACAGCATGACTATAATCTATTTAAGTCATTTTAGAGCCAGCAGATGTTTTATAGTGTAAGATTTTCAGTGCTGTCTCTTTACAGACTTCTGCTACTCTGCAGGTGGCTCAAACTAGGCCAGTGACTGCAGACAATTAAAACTTTAAACCTTTCATTAGCAGTCACCAGGTCTCCAGGTCACTCTGATGCTTAAATGCACCTTCTGTCACAATTCACTCAGGGCAGGTCAAGCTGTCCTGGACCCTGCTCAAAGCCATCAGAGCCAGCCAGCCATGACCTGCTGCCTGTGGTCAGGAGAAGACAGAAATAAACTCCCTGATCCCTTCAGTGACCTCTGGGTCTGGCAAAACTTAGCAGAGCCTGTCCTCTGTACCAGGTTGTAGAGATGCTCCAGAAATTTCCTTCTCTCCAGTGCCTACTCAGACCCACCTGTGAGTATCACACTCTGATACAGCATTTTGGGCCACAGAATCCTCCTCATTTCACAGGTTTCACATCCATCCACACATTGCCTTCCTACCACTTCACCTGTTAGAAGCTGCAATACCAATTTTCAGGGTCACTCCTGGCATTCCACGATATGCTGACCCCTCTTATATGGAAATTCTCAGGCTTGTGAAGGATTATTGCTGAGGGCATGCATGAGGCTCAGGTCAAGCATTACTGTAAGAACTGATTTCCTGATGCAGTGGCCTCTGGCTCAGGGGCAGTGACATGCCAAGAGTCAGATGCAAGTAAGAACTCAGCCATATCAATGACATCACACAGTGATCTGCAAATCTGTTCCTGGAGCACACACAAAACTCTGATTGCCTTCGTTAAAGGCTTCAAAATGTAGATGGAGAAGCTTAAGCCTAGTTTAAATGTTTCTGGCTTCAGTATGCTGCCCACATGCAGAAAACACCAAAGTAAACCATTTTGTTTGCCATGTCATATTTAATGTAAACACCAAATACTACTTGTTTCAATATTTCATTGTCCTCTGCAGCTGTCCGGATCCATAATTTTATGTTCTAAACCAACCGAGTCGGAATTTATGAGTAGGTTTTTAGTAATGATCTGCCAAATGTGAAATGATTGCTCTGGTTGTTTAAATGAGAAAGGAGTGACCCTTTTCTTGGTGCACTCAGCCTCCTGTGCTGCCTTTTCGATAGAGGACTGGAGCATGGAACAGCAGTGCTGTCTGTAATTTCTCCCCCAGGCTCCCCCCTGGTATTTAGATTTCAGCTCCTTGATTTTAAAAGGTCACTTAGCGAAAAGAGAATGCCACATTATTTATTCCTCCCCACCTCCCTGGCCCATGCTGTCTCTCCTCTTTTTGTGGAGATACACAGAAATTAGGAGCCAGTGCTTGTTTAAAAACAGTACCTGAACCTGAAGCAGAGCTATTGGCTTGTTTTTCATTCAATGTGCTCTTGTCTTGTGTTAGAGGGAGATCTTTCCTAAAATGCAGCTGATATCACCCCATTCCTCCCACCTCTTTCCCAGACATCTTCTGCACACTTGCACTGACCCCTGTGTGCCACAGCTCTTGCCCAAGGGCTGGAAGCCCTTCTCATTGCCAGCTGAGCTTGCCATGGCCCACTGGCAAAATTGTTCCCCTCTTTGGAGTCCTTCATTTCCAGCTCATTGCAGAGAAAATATCCAGGTTATTGTAAGCCTTCCCAATGTACAAGAGGTTTTGGTGAGATAACTAAATATGCTACAGAAAGATGCTGGGTTTACTGGTGAAGACATTCATCTTCCTGTAGTGGCAAGATCAAATCTAAGAGCCAGAGTGGGTTCATCCTTGTTGCCTTTGAACCCCACCAGAGAATGGCTCCAGCTCCTGACCCAGCTGGAGCTGTCTGGGTCGTGCCCACACTGCTCACAGCAGCACCATCCTGAGTGGACTGGCCACATCCAAGCTTCATCTCAGACCTCCCCTGAGCCCTGTGTTGTCTCCCTGCAGTGCTGATCCATAATTGCTAATTGCCTTTCTCCTCAGAGTGCCTGGAAGCAGCGGAGGGCTGGGCTCAGAGCAGGGTTTCCATGGCATGGCATCACTCAGGGCTGTGTCCCTGCTCAGGGCACGGCTGGAATGTGGTCACAGAGAGGAGACAGGGCCACGCTGAGACACAGCCCAGGGCACAGGGAGCCCAGCCTGTGCCTGTGTGGCACTCACAGGACGTTATGCTCGTTCTTAAATATTATCTCAGTTAATATCCTGCTGTCGGGAGAGGCAGGGGAGAGAAATCTGTATGGCCTTGTATCATTTCTCCTCAGTACCAGCAGCAGAATTGGGATATGTGTGTTACTAAGAGCCAGCTTATCTGTGGCAGCACTTCAATTTCCTTCATCTGGTCATCTTGTGCTTCAAGGCTATTCACTTATTTAAGTATCTTTTAGCAACCAGTATCACTCAGGCAGTGAGGATTCCTGTATTTTAAGCGAGTTTCATTATTTCTTTGCTATATGGTGTAAGCCCTAATATGCTCACTCAGAGAGACTCTGGTTGGAGATGAATCAGGAAGTGCTTCCAGAAAAAACTGTCATTTCTGCTTTCTTGTCATTGGTTCTTTATTGTAATTCTTATTTGTTGCAGTTCCCTGCAGCAATTTCTTTACTGGGATTGTTTTCTGGTGAACTTTTTGCAGTGAACTTCAGCTGCCACAGAAATTGCTCATCACATCTGCATTCCCCTGTCATCTGCACCCCACTGTGCTCGAGCTGATGGGAGACTGAAGGCTGCAAATGTTGCCTGGTATTCTTCAGTCCCTGTTCTCTTGCTTGCACAGTGCAGGGAGACACATAAATTGCAGGTTCTTCACAGATAATGTGGTGCCCAGTCCAAAACCTGCTAACCTAATGGAAAGTCCCATCAGTTTTAATGGACCTGCTTTGTATTCCACCAAGAAACAGCTCTGATCTTCACTAATGCTGACTTCAGTGGGAATAAATCCATGTGCAAATTTTTTAAAAAAGGTTTTGTGAGCAGGGCACTCCCTCTGTGTGTCCACCACACATCAGCCCACAGGGCTGGCAGGGCCATGTGCCTGCAGTGGCAAAGCAGAGCTGGACTGCAGCCACGATGGACAAACACGAAAGGGGAGTGGAAGGATAAGCCAAGTCAGGCCAGGAGATACAACTCCAGCACCAAAGTTATTGATGTTCCTTCAGAGCATGGAATCACAGAATAATTTGAGTTGGAAGGGGCCCTTAAAGGTCCTCCAGTCTAAGCCTTCTCAGGCTGGGTTTTAGGCTAAAGACAAGTCAGCCTCCTGATAACTGGAGATCTTCTAACCTCATTTAGTGTGTGGGAGACACCCCCCAAAAAGATACTTTTCTTCTGTAAGGGGACACTTCCACAGTCCCTTTATTCCACCCAAGGTTCTGGGTGCTGGTATTATTTCAAGATCCCTCTGCCTCAGCCAGTTATTCCTTTGTCTTTCTTTTTGTCATTGCTAGGTTTTCTTTGATTGTGCAGTGTCCCAGAAACTGGGCTGGCTGAAACAAAAGTAAAAACTACACACTTTCCCACATGAAAAAACCCAAAAAAACACCAGGGGAAATTCTCTGTCAGCTGAATTCCCCATCCAGATTCCTCATGGAAATGATCTTTAGCACAAGGATCTTTGCTTATTTTCTACACCAGCTGAGAGTGATGTGTTAAGGAGACTGTAAAACAGAATCCTAGAAGAGATGAAATAAATCCCCCTCTGGAAAACACTTTAACAACAGCAGAGAAAGCCCACACAGACTCTTTTGGCTTGAACAATTAAATTGTCAATGTCTATAATGAGGTGAAACCTATCCCACACAAGAGAAAGGAGATTTTCCAAAGCATAGAGGCACATTCACATCAGAGCTGTGCAAAGCCACTGCTGCAGATTGAGCATAACCCAGAAAACTTAACCAGCTCTTCCCCTTCATTTTGTTTCATAATTCTGGGATTTGGACCAGCCATAGCCAGGAAGATTCCTCCTGACCATAAAATAATTCTCTTTAATTGCAACAGCTCCAGTTGGGAGTGATGGATGCAGAACACAGTGTCTCCCCTGTCCAGACCCATGGCAAAGCTGGGCTGAAAGGATAGGCTGCATTGGTGTGGCAGGAAACCACACAGAAACAGGCCAATTATTATTAATTTTAGAAAAAGATACTCTTTCCTCCAGAGTTTTCCCCTTCTCACTGGACTTTATGTAAGGAGCTGGTCACTCTGAACCAGAAGCAAAGCTCAGGCTGTCAGAAGACCTCCTGCCTGCTGAGTCCATGGGGACATGGGAGAGACACCACCAGAACAGCAATGATGGAGCTGTGAAGGCTTTCAGCTCTTTCCTCTGAAGTCAATGCCTGCCTGCTTTTTAAAACCAGCAAAAAAAGTGCAGAAGAGTTTTAAGGGTCTCGTGTGAACAAACAGAGAAGTGGGAACTTCAGTATTGGCAGAGGGCTCTGAAGAGACCTGAGAGGTGTTTAGAGTCCAGAGATGCTCCTCCTCATCCCCCAGACTGGAATTCACATGGGTGTGACTTTGGGAATACACAGCCTGCAGGAATGTGAAGCACATCACAGACATTCCTTTCCTGAGGACAAACATAGTTCATTACCCAGATACCTTGCCCTAATACCTTACCTAATTCCTAATTTCAGTGAAGGCCTGAGTCAAGTGGAATTATATTGGCACAGGAAAGGAACTTCAGACTAACAGGTTTCTTACTGCTAAACAATAAAGAGACAAAAATATTTTGCCTTTTCCATCTTTTTCAAAAGTGCTTGATCCAGAACTGGCAGAAGTCAGCAGGGAGTATTTCCCTGGACTTAGCAGATGTTGGGTCATAACATCCCTGGGAACGGGAGCACTTCACTCATTTACCAACCACTTCCCTATGACAGATAAAGGAACTGCAAATGTCTGAATTTATGGTGAAAGTTCTCACCAGTCATAAANCTCACATGGGTGGGACTTTGGGAATACAACTGGTGTATTAGATATCTATTTGATAGCATAGAGGATTAAATCTGGCAAAATTTACTGATCTGGGTCAGGAACAAGGAGGGCAGAAGGAGGAGGAGCAGCCATAAATCAAAATATATATGTCAGGCTGTGCCCAAGAACTTTGACTGCAACACTTTGTATTGTGCATGTTTTTGCAGGTAACACTGTCCAGACACCAGTGCAGAGTCTGCTCCATTATCCATGAAACCTTGGTGCCAGCCAGGCTTCAACACCCTAAATATGAATCTAAGTCCACAGACACACATCTCCCCTCTCAGCCCTGACCCAGCACAAGTTCACAGGCACCAGAGGACACAGAAAATACACAGAACAAGAGAAAGGTTGGTCAGGGCTGGATACCCCTCAGCAATTTCCTTGTGCTTTCCCTAAATTCTTTCCCTATGAAAAACACTTTTAGCACTGTGCCTTACCCTGAGACAAACACTTTGGTCTATCAACTTCAGTCTTCCTGAGATGTGCATGATGCCCTTTCATGCCAAAACCAAAACTATTTTATTTTCTGGGAAATCTAGTTTATTACAAGTATTTAAAAAAATTAATAACATTTAAGGAGAAAATAAGCCAACAATTTAGTCTTTTTCCCGGAAAATTGACATTTCTAAAGCCATTTTTAAGGGGAAAGGCATGGAAAAAGTATACTGAAAATCATAAAAGAAGTCTGGACCCTGAAATAAGCACTAGTAATCTCAAGATTTGCAATTTAGGATTGATTTAGAGGTATCATCCTCATAAGCACATGTGCTCAATGTTGAGACAGCATAAATAATTTCTTACTAACTTGGGGTTATACTAGGGCAGCTTGAGGACATTCAGACTGGATCTGGCCAGGGCTGGATACTCCAAGTGCAGTGAGGTAGCTCCATCCTAACAGATGAGCTTGCAAATGAGCTGAAGAGGAAGGTGGTACAATAAAGAAAGGGGGCTGGAACAAGGAGTGGTGACAATTTTTTGCGGGGAAGGGAGTGGGGGAATTTAGGTTAACTTCAAATTTCAGTGCTGAAAAGGATGGAAAATTCCAACATGGAATTGGTGGAGAAGGGTGATTTACACCAGCCTGGACCATTTGCCCTGTCTTTCTTAAGAAAATGGTGAAGGGAACAGTTAATTTCTTTCTCTGTGGAAGACCTCAGAAGAAATTAGTAGTTTAACAACATTGTCCCCAGCAGAGACAGCTGGTGGGTTCCTGTCAGGCTTGCTTTATGCAGACACCAGGAGTATTTACAATGCCATCAGAAAGAAATCAGAGACTGAGTCCTCCTGCAGCTCAGCAGCAGCACCCCAGAACGACTGCTCATGGCAAGTGGCAGCAGAGAACTCTCCTCAGAGGAGAGTTTGCTTGTCAGAGCAAAAATTATTCCAGGAAGCATCTAAACAAAGAAGGCTAATGCTCTCCTGTGAAGGGGTGAAAAACCAGACCAACTCAGTAATATTTTAAAGTACATTCTGTAGTGTCTGAGCTTAGTGCAGGGAAGTTGCAGCCCTTCTGAAGGGACTGGAACCAGCAGTCATCTGTAAAGCAATGTTCTGTAGACCTTGGCTCCCCACAGCCTGCAGGGATGTGAAGCACATCACAGACATTCCTTTCCTGAGGACAAACATAGTTCATTACCCAGATACCTTGCCCTAATACCTTACCTAATTCCTAATTTCAGTGAAGGCCTGAGTCAAGTGGAATTATATTGGCACAGGAAAGGAACTTCAGACTAACAGGTTTCTTACTGCTAAACAATAAAGAGACAAAAATATTTTGCCTTTTCCATCTTTTTCAAAAGTGCTTGATCCAGAACTGGCAGAAGTCAGCAGGGAGTATTTCCCTGGACTTAGCAGATGTTGGGTCATAACATCCCTGGGAACGGGAGCACTTCACTCATTTACCAACCACTTCCCTATGACAGATAAAGGAACTGCAAATGTCTGAATTTATGGTGAAAGTTCTCACCAGTCATAAAATGCAGAAAACTGAAAAGCTGCAGCACGTCCTGTAAAGTTACTGTAGCTGAAGTTGAGATTGTTGCTTTGGGGTAAACAATCTCTGTGTTGTCTTTAGCAATTTCAGGTTTTAAAACTATGGAGCATTTTTTCCTCTTTTCCTTTCATAAACAAAAAAGCAGTTGTTCTGTAACAGGCTTTCTAGAAAGTAATGAGATCAAGGTAAAAAAGAAAGTTAAATATTTCTCCATTCCCCTGGCAGCATTATTTGAATGTTCCCAACATTATTAATGTCAAATTACCTTGGAGTGAAACAACAGCACTTTTTCTGCTATCCAGAGGGGTTGTTTTCCTTTGCTTGCCTCGCCTATCTGTGGATTGAAGAGAGGAAAGGGGAACCATGAAGGACAGGTCCTGCTAAGTGGGGATTGCTTGGAGTCCAGAGGCAGAACAAGGAGGTCAAAGCAAGGCTTCAGAGAGAAGCTCTGAAGGGTGGGCATGCTTTTGCTCTGTCCCCTGGATGAGCTCCTGTCCTCGAGGGAAAGGCTCAGGGTGAGATCAGTAAAGTTCTGCCAAAGCTCTTTTCCAGGGTAAGGCTCAGAACAGGGCAGTGGGTGGTGCTGGCCAGCAAGGACAGACAAACCACCAGAATCACTTCTCTCTAAGTTGTGGAGGTGAGGGAAAGAAAACAAAATCCTAAATCTATTCATGTATGAGAACTGTCTGTGATAGAAGATATTTTCAAGTCCATCTCTGCCTGATTGGAAAGGGATAAATGACTGTGTGTCTTCCACCTCCCCAGGCAGCTGTTCAACAGGCTGCCAACGCAGCCTGGAACAAGATTTCCCTCATCTCCCCAGTTCAGATTGTCCCAGTGAGCTTAAGAATTAAATATTAATTGAACCAGAGACCTGTGTGAGAGAGAGAAAGGATAAGCAATGCTGTCTGGAGCAGTGTCAGAGGGAAAGAGGGAGGAAGGGCTCCAGGGGCTGCTGCTGCCCCGACTGCAGGAGCAGAGCTGGGTCTGCATCCCTGCTGCAGGTGAGCACTCCAGCAGGGATGCACTCAGGTGCCCCTGCACAGATACCCCCGGGAGGGCAAGCAGACAGAGCAAGAGCTTTGCCAGCCAGCAGTGGGAGACAATGGAAAATGCTGGGAGGCAGGAGGGGATGTCAGCCAGCACAGCTCCTGGCTCTGCGGGGAGAGGTTACAGTGCACTGCTGCCCACCCTCTGCAGGAATGCTCTGCTTCCAGGCAGGGATATCTGCAGGGGAGTGCCCTCCACGGTGAAATACTGCAGCTGTGCTGCTGCCAGGCACTTGTGCAAAACTTTTTAGGACTGGAAGTTTAGAAAAGAGGGGAAAAAACAGCTCGGTCTGACATCAAAGTAGGGTAAAAATATGAACCAGGGGTGATCAGCGCTGGGATGGGAGGTGTTTTTCCTCTGGAAGGCACTGCCAGGTTTGTGCAAGATTTGGAGCTCATGAAATTGTACACTCGTAACTCCAGGCAAGGAAATATTTTGGAGCTCGCAGAGCATCCAGGCAGCAAAACAAAGGCTTGGTTCTGGCAAGGCAGACTCTGGATTCATTGCCACAGGTAATGGAGCCACTAACACATGCCAGTCACTTGGGGAAAAAGACAAGCAAGGCAAAGAGCTCCTATTTTTAGTTCACAATTTAGTTAGCAGCTAGTTCGCTCTGCTGCAGAGCCAGAGAAGCACTAAACACAAGGTGGGCTGCAGGTTTGTCTCTGGGGCATGGAGACAGATTTTTGCAGGACTAAAGGCACACCTTGCTGCACCTCCCAGGCTGAGACAGAAACATGGGGACAGTCTTGATTTTATGAAGATTACTTTCATCTGGATTGTAGGAATGCTAATACAAAGAGGCATCAGCATTTGTTAGTTACATAGAATGTGTTATTTGTCAGGGACTTATCTGAGTTTCAGGAAACAAGAGCTGGGAGTACCTTGTCATCAGTATTGTTGCATTAAATATGTATATTTTGACTGTAAAAGAGCAAGCACTAGCACTGCCAGTAGTGTGAAACCTCACAGGCTCATAACTACAAGAGCTGCTGCCTTTACCACAGTACTAAAAACAGAAAGAAAATTAAGTGCACAGAAGTTAAAATCAAAGAAGAAAGTTGATTTTACTTTTGCAGAGTTTGGAGTTAAAGCTGAAGGGACTTAGGGGATGCTTGGTTGCACCAACTGTTATTTATGATGACTGTGAATGAATGAAATATCTTCAGCATTAATCCCTTCTGAAAATACAAAGATTTCCTATGCCTTATGTCTTTTCAAGCTTATACTGCAAAACAGATCCATAGAAAAATACATAGACAAACATAAATATGAGGTGTGGGTTTTTTTCTTTGATGCATCCATGCAGCATCAGTATCTATAAATTTACATTATAGCTCTACTGCCATCAAGTGATGAAAAGATATTTTAGTGAAGATATCAAAGAGGAAAAAATAGAAATCTATGTATGTTACAGAGCTCTTACACAGAAATGAGACCTATTTGATATTCACCCCTGCCTCTTCCCCATCCATGGCATCTATAGTTACCTGTGGGAAACCATAAAACTCTTTGTGAACTGCAACCTGAGTAGAGCCAAGGAGCCTAATTGAAGTGCACATCAAGATTTAATTATTGCTTGTGAGTCTCATAGGTGAAGAAAAATCCACATGCATGTCCTTTCTTACCTCTTGAGTTGTGTAACGTGGTGGGGAGCAATAAAAGCAGTTTCTTGGTGCTGCCAGCAGAGCTGTCACAGTTTGGTGCCTTCCATCTGCCATTACCCTTTCCTTGGCCTCTCGTTAGTGCCTCCCCACTTGGAAATAGGGGCAGCTTCAGCAGAGAGGGGGAAAGCTGCAGAACCATCAGACATGGCCTTTCAGTACTTAAAGGGAGCTTACAGAAAGATGAGGACTGACATTTAGTGGGGCACGGAGTGATAGGATGAGGGATAACGGTTTTAAACTAAAAGTAGATATATTGAGACTACACATAAGGCAGAAGTGGTTGGCAATGAGGGTGGTAAAACACCCACAGGGTGCTCTGGGAAGTGGTGGGTGCCCCATGCACAGAAACATTAGAGGTCAGGCTGGATGGGGCTCAGGGCAACCTGGTCTTGTTGAAGGTGTGGGGACTTGACAATTTCAGCTTGGGAGTTGTAGGGATTTGAAAGGCCCCTTCCAACCCACACACTTCTGTGCTTCTGTGACTGGGCCCAGAATAGGATATGTCCAGAGCATAACTTAAAAAGTGAGGAACAGGGGGATGGAAAGTGCAAGGAGTCACATCTGGAAAGGATTTTCAGGCATGCTCCTACAGAATGTGGAGTTTTCCATTGAGAGAGACACCACTGAGGAGAGCCAGTTCTCTGGGATCTCCCCACAAAGGTGGTGTCTGTGGGGCAGCTCCTTCACTGCCTGACCCACAGTGTCCATGGGGACTTCAAAACAGCTGCCACAGGAGCCACCTGACCTGGGCTCTCCACCCTCCACTGTGATTTTGGCATCGGCCACAGGGAAGGGAAATTGCTGACTCCTAACAGAACACCTCACTGCACACTCTTGGAAAAAAAACAGTTTTCATGGGGTGCCAAAGGCATCTCCAGGTTAACACAGAATCATTAAGGTTGGAAAAGACCTCTAAGACCATTGAGTCCAACCATTAACCCAACATCACTCTGTTCACCACTAAACCATGTCCCCAGGTGCCACATCCACACATTTTAAACACTTCCAGGGATGGGGATTCCACCACTTTCCTGGGCAGAAACTCTCAGAGGTGTCCCTTTTATTCCTAAACCTGATTAATAGATCTTCAGCAGATGTTTTGCTACACCTCCAGCTGTTGTACATCCATCAGATCTGAACTGGAAGTACTCCGGGCTTGTGCAAAGGAGTCCTGTTTCTGGAAACTGCAAATATCCCTGCTCAATACAAATAAAATACAAATCAGGAACTGCTTGAAGCAGGACCCCAAAACAGCCTTTTTTACATACATAAATTTGGTCTTGAATAGAATTAAAATGAGCTGTATTTCACTAGTTTTTTCTGCTTATTTGTGAAGATATTGCATACTATTAGAAATGAGTTCACCACAGGTTACTTTGTGTAGAAGGGAAAGGGAGGCTATTCAAGAAGACAAAAACAACCCTTTGGGTTCAGGGATCCATTCCTAAATGGCCAGGATTAGGTTATTTCTTTGTAAGGCATTTTGAATTCCCGTGGAAAGAAAAACAAAATACAGAAGCACAGAGCCTGGACCGTGAGTCAGATTGCATGGAAGAAATAAATCAGAAGAGGCTCTAATGGCTCAGAGTCCTTCAGGGGAAACAGTGGCAAAAACAGCACTTGCCATCCAGTAGAATCCAGTAGACTACTGAAGCCAAAGTAGATCTGACAAGAGCTGAGCTAACCATTTTGAGAGACATAAAGGGAGAAAATGTCCTAATAAAACAGAAGGACTAATAATGGACTCAGGATATTTGTTCCAATTGCCCTGAACTTTGTTTGGAGCACAACATCATCCAAAGAGACATTTATGGACTAAGGCAGCTGAATATCAGGTCTGCCTGTCATGCCTCGATCAACATAAATGGGGAAGGGAAACAATGTGAACAAAGGATAAAAAAGAAGGATGGAGACAGCACAAGGCAGCAAACAAGACTCTTATTTCACTCGTTTTCCTCCCATATTTATTTATTTTCTGTGGGCTCCTGTCACAAGGCAGGAGTATATTTTATGAGCTGGGAGATGCTGTATGCTTGGCTGAAGTTGCAAGGGGAAAGATGTATTCAAATATCTGGACCTATATGTTGTTATTATATGCATACAAAATCACACAGTGATACTATGAACACACAAAAATATATATGTTTCTTTATACATGTATATATAAAAATCAAAGAAAAGCCCAAATGGGGATAAATATGTCTACAGATATATCTCAATTTTATATAATTTGTTTCCAACAGTTAGTGATTTCCAAAAGGCCATTTCCGTGCCAGCAATGTAGCCTTTTCTTTGGAGTGCAGCAAGTTAGACAGGAGAATAAAAGTTCAATTAAGAGCCTGCTTGCCTGTGACTGATAATGATTTTGACATTTGCAGTCTCCTGACAACAATGCCAGGGTGAAGTGGGGCAAAGCAAAGCAAAGAACAAGTTCTTTGCAGACGGAGATGAGAGGGTTCAAACACCTGAGGCACTTGTGGCCTCAGGAACAGCCCTTCCCACCACACAAGGTTATTTCAAACATTTCAGCTCTTCAAGGAGCAGAGATGAACTTTCTGAATAATTCCACCATCTTTGAGAGGGCCTAGCTGGAAGGTGTTAAATAAAGATAAATATTTATTTTACTTAGTAACTGCCCTGATCACCACCAGTGCCTCACACAGGGAGGGAGAGGAAGGAAATGCCCAGCTCATCACCAACCTAAGGATTGCTTTTGATCTCATCAATTAAAGTAGAATCCTTCTAATCTGAGAAAGATCCAGAAGGTAAATTCCCACAGGCCAGGCTGGGGCTCCCAGAACTCTGGGCATCAAAGCTGCCTCAACCCAAGCTCCTGACTGGGGCACTTGGGTCTGATGTCATTTGCTCTCCTCTGTGAGAGTAAACATGGCAGCAGTTTCAGGAAGAGTTAATATTAAATAAAGTTCAGTGGCTCTGCCCAACTGGGATAAAACCAGTGCTGCCTCTTTGAATCTGACTGCCCTATTTGTTTCTGCAAATGCCTTTACTGAAAAAGTTCATATTTGCCAGAGGATGTCCAAACCTCAGCCACCAGCCTTTGAGAAAATCTGAAGTTTTAGTGCCTCCTTTGCACACCTATACAAGGACTCAACACAAAATGCATTTCAATTTGCACTAACTTTAGGGAGGGGAGAGTTAAGAAAGCTTACTTTAAAACTCAGCTTAATGGATCAGAAGCAGCCAGAACCAGAGCCCCTTGATTATTCAGATTCCTGAGCCAAAACAAGCTAACTGCTCCAGCTGATGGGTGAGATGAGCACAGAGCAGCAGTGAGTGAAGACTGTGAGAAGGGTGATCAAACGACCATCCAAAGCACAGAAAATGTCCTAATGCATCATGTCAGGGCTCCAGCTGGTTTAACCTGACCACTGCAACAGGATCGAGTCCAGGCTGCTTTAGAGGTGAGTGCCAGCACATGCACTGGGCAGTGTGCCATTCCCTGGGGGGGCATCACCCTTCCTGGCAGTATTCAGAGGTACACTGTCAGCTCACCCATGTGTCTCTCTAGTCCTTTGGGCAATGGGCCCCTCGTAGCCTCTGGTGCCTCTCTGCTCCCCAGAGCCCATGGGGAGCACGAGCTCACCCCTTCCCACAGCAGGCAGCTGAAGCAGACACTCTGCCACAGTTAATGTTCTCCCAAGCCATATTTCAGCAGGGTGAGTGTCCTCACATCCAGGCAGAAGGGTTTATTCTACCTCTGAAACTTTATGAGAGCTCCTGGCTTCTAGCTGTGATGTTTCCCCGGAGTGTGATGTGGCTGGTAAGCAAGGAGAGGAGACCTGCTGCTGCAACGTGTCAGAGAGATCCACCATTAGCTCAAGAGCTCCAGGCTGGTGGGTTTGGATGTGAAGAGCCAGGCTTCCAGTCTCAGAGGCACAGGACACAGCTATTTTGCTGTTTATAGCTCATTAATTTCTTACCCTAGGCCTGCATGGAGGGTACTTTTCCATGCCTGTCTTTCACATGACATTTTACAACGTGACACAATGGGGCAATTTTGGACAGAGAAAGTGGAGCCATCAACTTCTCAGGTCCTTTTAAGCCAGGGGATGGATTTTGCATCAGCAAAGCCTGAGTGTGCCTGTAGGAACAGGCAGTACAAGCATGAGCCACACACGTGCAGCACTCACACATCAACGTGCTTCCCCCTGCTCTCAAACCACAAGGATCATCTAAATCTCTGCTCAGCACTCAGCTGCAACAATTCAAATTGCTAACACAGAGGAGAAAGGAGGTTTTTGAACAAAACCCCTGCTCCTTCAGCTGACAAAAACCATGCTGTCCTGACCTCTCCTATTTTCTTCCCAGTCTTTGTCATCCAAGGCTGCCTAGAAAACACTTCAAGAGCAAGAAGAGAGAGTGAAAATGGGAGTCTTCAAATGTAAGCTTGGTACTCCTCTGCTGTCATTAAAAAGATTTATTCAGTGGTATTAACAAGAGTGTCTAGTAGGATGAAGTGTTGCCTTAGTGGAGAGGAGCTCTGCTTCCAAAGGGCTGCAAAAAGAATAGAAAACACTGGAATTCTGGTGCCAGCTCTATCCATGCTTACAGCATCTTACTTTCTATCTAGGTTTTTTCAAAGCAGTGATTTTTCTAGGGCAAATAAAATACATAACATCCATAACACAGACACATACACAAAGCAGTTAGACAAGGTCTGTGCTGGAAAGAAAACATACCCAAACCAACAAGGGCAGTCCAGATTCCTGTGCAAGCAGAAACACACTTGTAGTCTGTTCAAAACCTACCCAGAGACCTACTTCTTTCAAAGGAAAACAAACTTATAAACACCAAAACTAAACACAATCATTTGAGTAGAACCAAGGTGTTATATTTGAGGATGTGCCTGTATATATTTATGGTTTATTTTTATTTTCCTCATCATGTGCTGTTACCAAATTAAAAATCCACATCTTGGGTAACAGCAGGCAGAATTTCTATTTCAACACAATTTTAGCTCATTAAAGAGAAGAGAGTCCAGCTTGAAGTTTTGCAGAACAATTCAAGAAGCAGATAGAAAGGGAGGAGAGCAGCTGAAGTGGATCAGTCTATATTTTCTATGTCCATGCCATTTTATCATCTATGAATATAAACTACAAAGAGAATGACAGTGAGTACTGGTGAAGTCTCACAGCTGTGCTCATTAAGTGATCACAGATGGGTCATCTGGGTGCACATTCTTGCTCTGATCAGGTTGAGGTGACTCCCACAACACAGGATACCAGGTTTTCCACCAGAGGCTGCACAGACTCCTGTGCTGAGTTACTCTCCTGTTTCCACCCCTCCCATAGTCTGACCAGAGAGACATGAACTCTATTCTTGGCTCTCAGATTGAAGAAGTAAAAAGGATGTGCATTTCAAAAGGTTTCAGATTCTTCTGGGAAGTGGATAAACAAACACACTGACTTGTTACGGCAAATACTTTGTGCCTACTGGGATGTTCATCTCGCACAAGATATTGGCAAAACGACAAAGCAGGATGAGATCATTTTGTGAAGTTGTATCTGTCCTGGGGAATTAAAAGGAGAGAGAGAAAGAAGAAAGTTTTGTTTTCTTGAAGTTTATCTTACTCCTATAAATGAAATTTCATGGGCAACGCAAAGGTTTGCTCTGAGACAGCTGCAAGGGGACTGCAGCTAGCTTCAAAAGACTTGGGAAAAATGTGTAGATTTTTTAAAAAAATGACAAATTATTCACTTCTGTCAGAGAAATATCATCAAGCAAGAAATAATAGGGGCCAAGGCTTTGTCATATTGTATCTTCTCACTAGTGCACCAAGGTAGGATTTATTTGAGAAGAGAGCACCTGGTGCTGCAAAGGAAAGGAGTTTAAAAGAAACCAGCACACACTTTGTGGATGTTGAAAAGCCTTAACTGGAACAGTGCACAGGAGTGGACAGGCTTTGCCATGACTGACAGAAAGAGAGAAAAATAAAAGAAAAACAACCAGAAATCCTGTTCAGATGCAATTTGCTGAGGTGGAAGGGGAAGTTTAATGTATACAGCTGGTTTGGGAACCATTTGGTGTATCTGTAACCCCTCCTGCTCTCCCTGCTGCACTGCCTGAGTCCCTTTTCTGTGAGCACCACACCACACAAAGCTACAGTGCTGGGAAGGGTTTTTCCAGCTTCCCAACAAAGCAGCTCACTAAAACCTTGCTGATTTCTCTTGCAGTACACATGGTTGGAAAGAAACACCCACTGGGCTCTGCCACCAGCTAATGCAAGCATGGACCAAACTCCTGCTGTGCTGCTTGCCTGGGTTCCCAACACCAGACCCAAATTTCTCCATTGCCTTTAGTCTCAGTCAGTTTCAGGATCTAAGCTGGGCATTCTTTGGCCCTGAAAAGCTGGATCCTCGTTTCCCACTCCAGTTCCACTCCCTGGAAAGGCAGCATGAGCCTGTATCTACAGAGCACAGCTTTGCATGAGCCAGCTGAGGGGCAAGCCCAGGATAATCCAACAAAACACAGCATTTGGCACACTGAATAAAGCACCACTGTAATTCATGTGAGGTTGCAGAGATATTGACTTCTCCTATTGCTCTCTATAAATGTTTCATACAAGGCCAGATGCAACCCTGTCCCAGAAACGAGGGGTGGAGGGCAGGAGAACAGGAAAAGAGAACGTGGCTGTGTCACCCCTGACCCAACACATAAACATTGTACCAGAGATAATAGGGGCTATAATCACCTTATTTGTCTCTCTTTATCTAAAGCTTCTACTTTTTCAACTTGCCAAGTCTTCTCAAACAAAATGAAAAGCAAAAATTCCCTGGAGGGGTCTTAAAAAGCCAGTTAGTGATATTCAGCAGATTTCCTCCTGGGCTCATATCCGTAGGCAGGAATGCTCAAGGAAAAGAAAAGCAAATTATAAACAGCAAAATCAGAGGAACAAATCTTGAAAGCCACTGTTGCAGTAAATGTCTGTCCATGTCAGAAAACATTCTCACAAAAAACATCACTGAATAATTTTGCATGATGAGCAAAATAATTAAAAAAAAAAATCAAACAAGGAAAATCTGCTTACAAAAAAATGCATAAAACCTGAGATAAATTCCTGCAAATAAGTTTTCAAGGTTGGTTTAAGTTGCTAATGGCTACATTTGTCCAACCTTTAAACATTTTGCTCAAGCATCATTCATATTAGATGACCTCCTGCAGTGAGAATGCAGAAAACACCTGAAATCCTTGTCAAATCACTTCCATCCCTGATATTAACCATTTGAGGCATTGCCACTTCCCTGCTCTGCCTCCTGTCACCCTGGAGAAATTGTTTTGATATTTCTTCCTTTTCCTCGGAAATTATTTCACAGCAAGGGAAATAAAAAACGACAACAAATCCCATAACTTAGTACCTGCAGGAACATGCTCTTCCAACTGCAGTAACAACCTCACTCTTGGGCATTTCCTGGGAAACTGATGGCCAGTGCCCCGCAGTCTTGCTTCAAGCCATCAACTCTCCTAGTCAATCAATCCTCAGAAAAAGGAAACATTAAAAAAAAAAGCTCTGGGACAGTGTTTAAGTTAAAAAAATGTGTTACTGTAACCCCTTATGGTGTGATATGGATAAAACTCATGGATCACTCTTCTGGTGATGGTGTTGTCTTTTGCTGGTCTTAAAATTAAAACTAAAACACGTTTTATGGGGAAAAGGGGATTTTACCTCAGTATTTATTTCAGGGTGCTTGGGTACAGCACTTGGTCCAGGTGGAATGCCCTGAAAACGCCTGCACACTGTTACACTGAAATACACACAATTATAGGTCTTGCAAAATTAACATATTTATCAAAGATTCCCCAGGGAGAGGCTGGAGTGAAGCCCTCGTTGTGAGGAACCTTCCCCCTGGCTGGGCCTGGCTGAGGTTCCCAAATGTGTTCTGGAGAGGCCCTTGGTGTCTGGGGCTCCCAGGATGTTTGCTCTCCTGGTTTAACAGTGCCGTGGGGCTGAGCTGAGTTCTCAGCCTTGGGAAGGTACAAGTGTGGGGCTAAAAGCACTGAGAGTACATCAAACTATAAAAGAGTGTGTGAGAGGGGTATAAAAGAAAAAGCAAAAAATCATTCTGGCATCAGTGCCTTACTCTGTTCATCATGTTCAACAGCCCTGGCAAGCCCAGCTCCCTCCCAGCACACCCTGGGTGGATGGTGGCCCTCCATTTAATCCTCCCCATGTCCCTCTCCACCTGTGGACAGCTTAAGCAGAGCCAGCCATGGGGAATAAATTCCTCCTGCTGGGCAGCCATGCAGGACACATGACCCACGATAGCAAGGTCCATCCTTTTCTGGACTGTGTTTTACCCAGCACCTCCTGTCACCTTCAGGTCACAGATCCACAGAAAGGTTTGGGTTGGAAGGGACCTTAAACATCTTCTCATTCCACCCCCTGCTATGGGCAGGGACACACCTTCCACTAGCCCAGGTTGCTCCAAGCCCCATCCAACCCAGCCTGGAACATTTCTAGGGATGGGCCACCTGCAGCCTCTCTGGACACCCTGTTCCAGTGCTTCACCACCCTCACAGGCCCTCTCCAGTGGGGCTGCTTTTTGGGCACTCACAGCCAGCTCCCAGCTGGTTTCTCCAACCAAGAACAGAGTTCTGTGCTTCCCTTTGCCAAACCTCATGGAGTTTAATTTAGCCCTTCCTTCAAATTAATCTGGGTCCCCTGGGCAGCCACTCTGTCATTTGTCACATCAGACTCTCCTCCTAGTTTAGTGTCATCCACAAATTACTTGTTTTGGTAGCACAGCCAGAGTGAAGAGACCATTTAAATGCCACCCCTGGTGTGTTTGCTCGCAGTAGAGATTTTGTGTAAATTAGAGCCCCCTGGGCTCCTGGCTGTGCTGCCTGCTGACCCCATCCTGCAGCTGCCCTAATAGATTTACCCTGAGTATTTCATTGCTGCAATAGAAAGCCTCATTTCATAGTGATTCTTGAAATGAAAGTACCTCAGCATCTGCAGTCTGAACCATCTGTGGGACTGAGCTTCCCTGCAAGCTCAGAGCCATACAACATCCACTGCCCCAGCTGGGAGCAGCCCTGAGCTTGTCCTGTGGAGAGGTTTCTCCTGGGAATATGAAGCAGTCTGCAGACCTCTCAGTGTAAGGGTTTAATGAAAAGTTTGGCTTTTGGGCTCCTTTTCCTGTGAACAACAAGAGTTTCCCTGCTTTCTTTCTCCTTTGCAGATGAGCTTTGTTTTTCACAAATATATGAGAAAATTTTGCCTTTTTCTTCCTGCTGTCAGGTCTCTTTGCCAAAGAAATGGTCTCCCTCCCAGGCAGAGATCACTGGCCTGACTAGGCTGCTGTTATGTTAGAAACAGGAAAATTATAATGCTGCCCTTTAATTTGTCTCATGAAGTCAGGTTTAACTCACTCCTCTCCTTCCCTTTCTGCCCCTTCAAATTCACCTGCAAGTACCTTGAAGGAAGAGGTGTTCTAATCCAGGTCCAGCAGAGAGAATACAGTCTCTAAAAACAACCAAACTACCAAAAATCAGAAATAACTTCAAAGAGCATCACTCTTTATGGAGAGCTGCCAAAACCACATGAACGATACATAAAAGATAAAATGTCTAACAAAATCCTCCAGTGCTGCAGCAAACAGCTCAAAGAAAAAGCATCAATGTCCAATTACCTGCCCAGGGTGCTGGACTGCAGGGAAACATCAACTTCTGGGCAGCAAAAGCTCCACGCAGGTGCTGACAGGGTGGGCTCTCTGAGGTGAGAGGAAGGTTCATTTGCTTCATCATGCTTCCCTGTGGTCACTCTGGGACCATTAACAGCACCTGGGAGACCAGAGCAACGTGACCAGCAAAGCAGGTAAAAGTTAATTTACCCCATCTTTACTTCAGCATCTGCTCGAGTTCACACCATTTTCTACCTGAGGCATCATTTTGTTTCTGATCTGCACCAGAACACTCCTGCCCTGAGTTTTGTTGCCTGGAAGACAGGAGGAGCAGCTCCCTGCTTCAAACCAAGGTATAGATTTGTATTTTTTACCAGCATTCTCAATCGGTGCTGTTTGCCTGGGGTATCTCCCTTCTCACTGTCCCCTGCTTACACCACACTGATAAAGCGCTTCCAGACAGGCTCTTCTCCCACTTGTTTCTCCTTGTTCTGCAGTGCTACATGGAACCAAGCATGGACATAAAAGCAGAGCTGCATGACTCCAAAGCAAAACCTCATCTGAGCCTTTAACTGCAAATTCACATCCAGTGGGAGGCTCCCTGTTCCCTACTTACACACTGAGGCAAGCTGCCTCTCTGGTGGACTTGTAATGTTAATTCCTGTCCTCCTTCCTACAAATCTGGCAAGATTTATATTACAGAATTTAATAAATTATGGATTTGCAAACAGTAATTAAAATAATCTGCTTCAATCTTTTTTGGGTTTGACCTTCGGTTCCTGAGCAGTCTGAGCGACTCAGAGGGGCCAATGGTATGAGCCCTGCCCAGCCCTGGACTCCCTGCTGGCATTTCTTAATGTCAGTAAATAACAGCAAGTTTTGTACATATTACTCTTCTTTTTTGGCAATTTACTGTATTTATTCTTTTTGGGTCTCATCCCAGACTGAGATTAAAAGCGGAGCCAGCTGAGGCAGGTGATTCATTTTGTGTACGTCCATGTGTCTCTTTGCTGTGCTTGAAGTCAGACGTGCATAAAAAAATTTGGTGATTAGGGACCATTGGTCTCAAAGTGTTTTCTCTGACTTTCCCAGTTTCCCCTACCACAGATCTGACATGACTGCCACTCTCATCTTCACTTTATCTCTGATCATCAAACCTCTGTGAAGAAAGGTCGGTGACATTTTGCAGTGTTTCTAAATGATAACATCTCAGACCTGGTCAAGCTTGCATTAAAATGCTCTTTTGATGACAAATAGGCCATCTGCACCCTGTCTTTGAGTAAATCCAGGAGCCCACATAAACTATTTCTATTGACAGCTATAAAAATGAGCAGAGGCCAAAATCTTTCACATCTCTGCTTTTGTCCTCCCTCGGAATTACTGATTGAATGTTCCCTATTTTGAGGGAAAACTGAAATATGGATTTTCCTTTCATCATCACCACTTGCACAGCTGCATCTGTCATTAAGCTGTCCTAAAGATCTGTTACCCAGGAATTTGGTGCCAGGTGTATATTGTATCCTGAGGTGAATTGTGGCAAGGCATAAATTGATCATGAGGTTCATGCCTTTGAAACCCAAGTGAAAGAACATCAATTGTCATCAACTACAAGAGTATAAATAGAAAAGATCAAATCAGTTCTGGCCTAAATGTGTTGTGCAATGGAAATATATTAAAAAAACAAAAAAAAAAGCCAAACAAACTAACAAATCACAGGTTAGTTTGATCAGGGACAAGAAGTTATACTTTTCAATGTAGGACACAAAATGAACAGAAATTTCTTTACTCAACCTGTCCCTTCTCCATCCATTCTTGTAACACTGCATGCTACAACTAAAACCTTTTTTAAGAAGGCTTTTCTTAAACTATAATTTTACTTCCATTGTCCCTGTTGCAAAGTCACTGCAGAGCTACAACCTTCTGCAGCTTAACTTCCTTCAAAGATCCAGGTGAAATGTAGCCATTGTCCTTTCAAAGCTATTTGCACTGCTCTCAGGAAAGGTGTTTATCTTAAACTTCTTCTGCCAAAGCTGCTGATGTAGTTGCAAAGTCTCCTTTATATCATTATGTCAATATACTCTCATTCCCCTTAAATTGAAGTTTTCTAAGCAAATAAGCAAAGCTATTACCTTTTTTTTTTTTTTTTACTTAATCCTTCTTGAATATGTCCAACTAGGACTGTATGTTATCATTCTAAATGAGATTTTATAGCACTACATAATTCCCTGTTTCTGCTGGAAATTCCTTCTCTGAGATATGCTCACATTCAGTTTTCTCACTGTTACCTTGAAAGTCCATAACCATCCTAAGATCAACAAAGAGCAACCAGGGCTTCATCCTTCTCTATTGATGATTTCTAAGCCACAGCAGGAATTTTAGTTTTGCTCTGAAAAAATTGAAGTCTTCCTCACTATTACAGCCACACTAGAAAATATGTGTGTGCCCAATGGCATTTCCTTTTTAATGTATAAATTTTGTTATTTTATGAGTGAAAATGCCACCTTTGTTAGACTTATGTTAGACCCACAAGTCCATGTGTGAGTTTTGTCTGAATTCTGGAACAGAGACTAATCCATCTCATAATTTAATTATTTTAATCCTTTATGCCTCCACTTAAATCTCTGATTAATGTGCTATATTAAAGAATATCAAGTACTAAGGGCATGTTAGCTGTAATTAGTTATAAAAACTGGAAATCTCCCCCCATTTACACATGATACACCTATAATGGGGGTCTTACAGTATGCAGATTAGAGCAGGATCCAGTTGTCTAATTAATTACCTAAAACAGGTATCCAAGATGCTCTGGGGTACCTCAGGGAGCTCAGACCTGGCAGATACAGGACCTACAGAAGACCTTGGCTCTTCTGGAACAGTTTCTTCAGGGCATGTGGGGTACCCTAAAACTTGCCTAATTGTTGGACACCTGGCTGAAACTCACCCTTAATCTATTGATTTTAGCTTGGAGAGGTGAAATGAAAATTGAAGGTGGTAAAAAGACTATGTTAGATTAGTTCAGCTTAGAAACAGCTGTTGTTTCCTTGCAGGGAGAATAAAACAACAAGGCAGTGCCACCTTGTTTAGGAAGGAGATCTTTGGAGATGGCAGCCTTCAAAATTAGCTTTGGGCTGGCAGATCTATGCTAATTTCAGTACACTCAGGCTTTTCTGCTCTCTCAAACCACCAGCATGATCAGCAGAGCCCAGGGATCACAGCTCATCCCAAAGCTTTAGCCTGAGGGAAAACTCCCCTCAGTTTTACTATCCTGGGCGTTCAGAGCTGTACTCTTGGATTTTGGCTTTCTCTGGAGCACTGGGACAAAGAATTAGACACTTATCTGGTCACATACACAGCATTATTAGTTCCTTGCAATTGCAGGAGGCTCAGTTATGAAGTTTACACCCATTTCTCCTATTTCCCAAAGGTTTGGTTGCCCGTGGAGATGAATGCTTGGGTTAAAAGTCACCTGGGAGAATCTAAGAAGGAGGCAGTGACTTGCATTTTGCAGCAAGACAAATTAGATAATCTAATCACCCCGTCTGGCCTCAAACCCCATGAAACCACATGAAAATAATAGAAAAAGAACTTGCCTGTGAGACCATGAACAAAAAGAAATGTTTCGTGTTCAGCTGCAGATAATGATTTTGACATGGTCTCTGAACCCTTGGCTTTGCAGCTGCCAGGAGCTGAAGAGCTTGAGGAAGTTTTGATCTCTGATTCCAGCTTTTATCTGTGGAGGGGGGAGACAAGGAAGCACTAAGTGCAAAGCTGCCAGAAAAGGGCTGTTTGCATCAGCAACTTTCAGCTCTTCCACTGTGATTGTAATTGATTTCAAGTCGCAGCTTAACAGGGGGAAAGCAGCACACCCTGACCAAGCTGCCACCTCACTGGACTCTGCAGGAGCTTGGGAGAAATCTTGCCTCCAGGTTTTCTGGGACTGGACTCTTCAATGGAGCAAAAAATAGTGTAAGAAACCACTTGGTTTAATAAAAATTGTGCAGCAAAATGGGATTCTGAGTTGCAGTGGTCATTAAAATCTGTTATCTCAACAGAACATGTAAAAATAAATGAAATGGGAATGTAATTGCTCTAGATTTTCTATTCTCTCAATTAATTTTGCTTTCATGTTCCCTCACACTTTTCCCATGCTGTAACATTGTGCTTTGAAACGTTCCTGCCCTGCTCCAGGAGGTCTGCTGGGGTGATGTCTCTGGCACAGAAGTCAAAACTCTCTAAATTAATTGCTCCTTTCATCCCCTAATTAGAACCACACTAATTTCCTTCAACATCATTATTCTATAAAAGCCACTCCTTCAGCTCCACGTTGCTCCACTGTGTTGATGTGGGAGATGGAAATCCAAAGACCACCACAGGTAGAAAAGAGACTCTTACTACTCTGCATCATTTTCCAGGATGTAAAGCAACAAGATTTTTTTGGTAATTCCACGAATTCTTGTACAATTCTCCTTTTCCTGGTGGGAGTCCAGACCAACACTTAGCAAATCTCAGTAGTGGGAAGCTCTTCCTCAGCTGGCCTATGCCACTGGGTGCTACAAGAAATTTCTGCCTAAAGGAAAGTAAAAGTAATCAAAGGCACAAGTGGGATATGACATTGAGTCTTAAGTAGTTTGTTTCTGATTCTTCATACTAAAGTAAGAAGAGATTTAACAGTAGATTTTCAAAGCTCAGGTTCACTTCTGGAGTGCCATTTTTAGGTTGGCCATGCAGGTATTTTGTGATGTATGTTTAGTTTTTTTCTCTTTGTATGAAATTGAAATGGTTATTGTAAGAAAAGACCCACCTTCAAAGTCAGAATATGGAAGGTCAAACGTAGAGGAAATTCAGGAAAAAAAGATGCCTATTTAGAAATTAAAGACCAAACATGCTTTAAGGCAAATGACTTTTTGAGACAAAGTGCAATTTAGTCTTTACTTATTTTCATATTTCTTTATGGTTGCCATGAGAATATTTTAATAACCTCTGTAGAGTTTAAAATGATGAAGGTAATTGCTTAAAGTAATTTTAGTGCTATTAAAGATAACAAACCTCTTGTGTGAAATACTTTGCTAAGCAACGATCAGCAGAAAATGGGTAAAGATATTTTTACTGCAAATTTGAGTTCTTTTTATAGGTGAGCTGAAGTGAGAATATAATTACATTATCTATAAAATAAAAGGTGTGCAGGTACTCAAACACCTACCATCTCAATCCTATGTTGACTCATACAGAAAACACAGCAGAATTTTAAGTAGATCCCTTTCTCCCATTCAGCAGCCTGTGTGTGATCTCTGAGCCCACCTCCAGTTTGCACTGATGATGTTTAAATTGCAACGTTATTCATCACAGCACATTCATAATACCTGAAACAGAATTCCTCCCAGATTCCTTGGGAGACACTCACAGGAATGAGTATAAATCCTGCATCTCCTGCTTTCCTTCCTTTTCCTGACCTTCATAATTATGGCTACAAAATCATTTCCTGCTTTTTGGCTCTACTTTGTGATAATTGTGTCAGAGAAGTTGGTCCAGCAGAAGTTTGAGACTTTGAAAAAATAAGTCACACAAAAGCTGGAAGACCCCAAGTGAACCACAGTATAACTTGTTTCTCTAAGACACTAAGTCCTGCTAATGAGCTATGAGAATCCTTACAGCCTCAATAAACAAACAGAACTTGCATTTTTTTGGTCTCTTTCAGGCTTTTTTCAGGGCTGCAAGTGACACAAGCAAAGCCTAATTTCACCAACTCTTACCCAGCTGACAGTGAGAGAAGTTAGCCAGGTGTGAACCTCCCCTAAAACAAGGGAGGTAGCAGATGCTTCTACAGAGGTGCTGATCTCTCCCCATCACTGAGAAGGAGGAAACTTGCTCTCAGCAGCACCAAGAAGCTAAATTAAATGTCAGAGGATTGCATTGCAGACTGATGCACCTTCCCTTCACCAGGACTGTCCTCACACCCTTTGCTACCTCATGCCTTTGTGGCATCCTTGCAGTCTGTGCCTGAAGCAAGTCAATCCCCAGGAAGTGGTTCTGCTTTCCCACAAGGAATCCCAGTCTAAACAGACCCTGGATCTCTTGGGGTGTTGGATTTAAAGCCTGATGGGAGTTGGAGGCCACTTTTTTCCACGTGTTCTTCATCTCTGGGAGCTGTTGGTTCTAAATCATGAGGGGATCTTCAGTGCTAACCTGCTCCAAGGAATGTGTGAAACAAGATGGGCAGCAGTTTCCAAGGTGGCTTGGAAAAGGAAACATGAAAACATCAGCTCACCCAGAAAACATATCACATTTCTGTAACTGTCAGAGCTCTGCCACCACCTGGGACATCCTTTAGGTGAGCAGTACTTCCCCAGCCATTCCACAATAGTAACTTCTAGACAAACACTGAAAAGTTAAAGAAGGCTTCTTTCACCCTTTTTCATTCTGAGCTGTTTCCCTCTGCTAAAACAGACCAGGAGAGCATTTCAGAGCCTGCTCCTCACAACACAAATTTACCTACTTTCCCTTCTTTGCCTTTTCCCTCCCCTTATTTATCTTTTCACCCCTCTGAACAATGTTTTAAGGTGGAAACAGCTATCTTCCAAACAGCTTGAAGGCGTTAAAAAATTCTTCCTTTCCCATTTTCCTCAACATGCAACATAGATTTTTTAGGCATTAGCTTCTGTGAGCTGCATGTTAATGAGCCTGCACAGTATAAGTAATGATGAAGGATGTTTTCCACATGCACATATGGATAGCCAAGTATTATTTCTTTCCACAGGCTCCCTGAAATGGCTCCTACCTACAGGGACCTGCCATTTGGGACAGATCCATCCCTGACTGTGCTATCCTCCCACTGGAGGACAATGTATGGGCTGCCCTCAGTTCACAGAATTAATGCCTAATCACTGCGATCTGGAGATTCCCCCCTCCTTTTCTTATTTATTTTTGACATAGGAAGAACTGTATCCTTGTGGTTTTCCTTCCTGATCTGGTCTCACTGAACTAAAAAGGCAAAATTCCTTTGAGGTTTTTTGGTGACTTTGATTTGCTATTTTGGGTTGGGTTTTTTGCTGTAAATCTTCATCCTTGAATATTTTCCACATGCAGATGTTCCTAACTTAGGCCAGCAGTGCCTAGGAGCCACTTGTACTATGTAATGGGAAAAATATTATAACTGATATTTTGCAAGATATTCCTTTAGTCTTCTCTCCACAAAAAAATTATCACCCCTGAAGAAGAACTGAATAATATATGCAAGTAATGACTCAACATTTCTTAATTTTACGTATTGGTACTTCAGACAAAATAAGCAGTCAGTGAAGAATTGCTGGGTGTTCCACCTCCTCTTATTCACATCTAAACCAGTACATGTGCACTGGTGGATCAAGCTGAGCATCCTTCTAAAGCACTGCTCAGTCTCATTTGAGAATTAACAAGGCTGAGCTGCACAGCATTGTCCTGGACAGCAATGGATGGCGAGGGATCTGAGCAAACACGGGTGCACAGTTCCAAAACAGACACATTTTCCAAAAGAACAGCTTCCCTGGGAAGGATTTAAGCTGCTCCTGTCACAAGTGATTCCCAGGGAGGGATCTGAGACACAAGCCATGAAGAGTTTCCAGCAGCAAGGCAAAGGACTTGTTAGAGAAATGTGATCCTGCACAGAGGAGCAGCAATGTCTGTGACAGGGACTGTGGGGATGTGCCTGTGTTCTCCTTGGAGAGACTGAAAAGGCTTTTCAGCACCCAAAAGCTATGTTTTAATAAAATATAAGCTAAAATGGGTTAACTTTTCTAGTGAAGCAAGCCTAAGGAGGGCAGATCAATCAGCACTGAAATGAAAGGAGCAATGCAGTAATTCCTCCATGCCCACCAAGCCTCTGCCCAGCAGGTCCCTGCTGGGAGGGCTGAGGCTGCAGGCAGAGGACAAAGCTCTGCATGACTGGATGGATGTGGAAAACTGCTAGGTATGACACAGGAAAGTCCTGTGAAGCTGCCTGGGCCCCTGAAACAGGGTTTTTTCTTCTTCTATCAAAGTCCCATAACAGATAAAAAGGAGCCAAACTTTCAGTTTTTCTTGCTGCTTATTAAAGTTCTTATCTCAAATCTTCAATGCCACCCTGCACCTGGGCTTTGCCCTCTAAAATCCCAGCTGCAAGACCACGAGACCGAGAATGCAGTGCTGTTTTAAAGACTTTTCACCCAATTAACTGTTAAAACCTACTATATTTATAATTCTGCACCAATAACCATCACCTATTTTTAACATGTTTCCCCTACCTCAGATCTATTCTACCAATGTCTCTGTGCCACCATCACTACAGAAAATGGAGTAGAAGAAAGAAGAACTCTGAACACCTCTCAAAAACCTCCATCTTGCTTCCATTTACTTCCATACTACAAAACCCAAAACTACAAATTTTCACCCTGTGATAAACTAATCTATAATCTATCTTATATTTTTAATGTTCTTAATTCTTCCATAAGTGTTGGAAGCTTCTCCCATGGACACAAATCAAAGACTGTGTCCTCTTGGGATCCCAGTGAGGGTCCCAGAACCCCCCAGAGCAGTTTGAGTGGTTTTCCAAATATTTTGGACTCCAACAGTCCTGAATGTATTAAATAATGATGTAAGAAATCAGTAAATCTCCAGATAATGCTGTGAGCAGTGGCCAGATTGGGTAGGTACCCAGATGGGAACACCAGGGACATTTTGGGGAATCCAAGCATAGCAAGGCCAGCAGCAGCACCTGGGGAACAAAATCAGCAATGCTGCACAAAAACGAGGTTGCAAATATCAGAAACAGCAAATAACCATATCAAAGACAGCAAGTTTGGGGATGGACACAGCAAAATTGTGAGCACTGTGTAAAATCTGGGTAGGTTTGGGTTGGTTACTTGGGAAGGAATGAAGGTGAAAAGAAGGAAAGTGGGGGATCCATTGTATCCACACCTTTCTTCCATAATCAGGAGGGATTTGGGGTGTCTAAGGGAACAGTAATGGAGGAACATGGGGATGGTCCCACCTAACACCATCACCCCTTCACACCCCTTTAATGGGAGACAGAGAGCAAAGGTTGCTTTGGATATCTGCATCAGAATTTTTCATCTACAAAACTGAAATATTCTGGCTACTTTTATTTTTTCTAACTGTCTACCCATGCTCAGACTATCCACTCTCCTCTTCACAAAAGGGTATATTTGAAATCTACTGCCAAAACCCAGTGGAAGTCTGGTTTTTGAGAGTGAGAATTAGCTGTTTGTGTGGCTGTAGCCACAAGAGGAAGACCTTTTGAACAAAGTCAAGGCAGGAACTGTGAATTTGGAGATCACCAGGATGTCCCACTCTGTATACTGGGCACACACTCTCACTCCCCACCAAAACAAGACTCTGTCTGGCTAAATAATTTTCAGTAAGAGACTTCTGTTCTGGTTCATCTTGGAGTGGAATTTTCCTCACTGCAAGTACAATTTTCCAATATTCCCCCCTTCTTTCGGCCCTGATACACTCCCTGCTTTCTAGTGACCAACACAACCTCAAGTAAAGCAAAACCAGCAGCAGTTTCAGCTTTCTGCCAGCTATAATTTACCTTACAAAGGAGCAGCTCCAAGGACATTTTCAGAAGCCTCCTGACTCTGTGAGGTTACTTTTCCTAGGGAAAAATGGCAGCTTAGGACAGAGAACCCATCCTATCCAAATAGGTCATGTTTTCAAGTTTCTCTTTTGTGTGTGTGGCTTCATATGGTTTTATTTTTCCCTGTAACTTTGCTTTCTAATTTTCAAATGGGAAAGAATAACCAAGTACTAAACAGTGGGTAATAACTCCCACTTTATATCCCCATCAAAGTGCTGGTAATTGTCCCCTCCTTCCTCTGAAAATAAGACACAGAAACAATAAGGTCTGGAGGTAAGACTGTAAGTACCAATAATTATTTCTTTCTATCCACTAAGCGATTTCAGCTTGGACCTGACAGTCACCATTGACTCAGTGCCACTTGAGGAGCCACTCTGGTGTCATTTGCGGGGACGTGTGGCTTGATGAGGCTTTTATGAACAATTAGAGGCTGGTGTGATTTGCAGCATTAGCCTGGCACACTCAGCGTGTGGCAGGACACACACAGCGAGAGGGAAATGAGGAAAACACAGCACTGCCCAGGCAGGCTCCCTGAAAAGCCAGCAGCTGAGAGGCTGGGCAGGCAAACCACATGAGAGCCACTCTGAGAGCTGAGGAAGGAGATGCTCACCTTAGAAGCTCACTCTGATGCTGAGAGCCAAATTAACGCTGGCCACTTTTCCTGTGGAAGGCAGAACTTGAGCATTTATGAAACCACAGTAAGTTTATCGACATTTAAGTTCTTCAGCTCTCTCTCCATTAAAGCTTTCCACTAAAAGCCATAATTACAATAGCTGTCATTATTATTATTATTATTATTTTTCATCGCAGCAGCAGCATTTTGTGAGCAGCCAGGGGCTCAATTGTATTGCAAAGTTTAGCCCTAACTTGTATTGATCCAGCTCTCAAACCAAAAGCCATTTCTGAGATTTTTTGATTTTTAGCTTTTGTGGATCAAAGGGGTGTGGGCTGCACTAGAGTCACCCCTCTGCAGGGAAGCTGTGACAGGCAGTTTTAAACCTACAATTCATGGATTGAGACATCTTCCAGAGCTTGTGCTGTCAGTCAGGTCACAGACTCCCTCTTAAGAAATTCCACCTGAAGAGCCCCTGAAGCCAACAAAAGGTCTCACAGTGACTCCCACTGCACATCAGCCATGCACCAGATGCAGGTTCTAGGACATGAAGAAGAGGAAAAACTCAGTGGATGTGGGATTTGAACAAACCATCTCCTCTAACCCACCAGGGTTCAGGTGACACAGCCACACCACAACTGTGGGTTCAAACTCCCTCTGCCAGGGGCTTGGAAACAAAGCGAATGCAAGTTTCAGCCCTTGAGGCTTAAGAGAAAATGACCAAAAAGCAATGTACTACTTCTGGACCAAAATTCTTATTAGGCTGTCATGCATAGGCAGATATCACTAATACCTGTTGTCTTTCTAAGGAAAAAATTGCCAGTTTTCTATGCCTAAAAAAAAAAAAAAAATTAAAATATGAGAGGTATGGTTTATTTCAGAAAATCTCCCTAAAAAGAGGAAACCAACAAGCAACTGCAGGTGGGTACCAAGGTCAGGGAGATCTCCATGGGCTCAGCCTGGACTTGGACATTTCCCATGACTTGTCAGCCTGTCGGGTGTTTATGGACATCATTTCCAACTGCTTCCTTTTCCCAGTTGTCTACAGAAAGTAAGTACCACTCAGTCTTCTGAACCCCTCCTCCTTCTCTGTCCCAAACTGCTGCACAGCCATGTCTTCTTGTTTGGAATTAAATTTCACCACATTTCTGTTGCGCAGGATTTAGTGGGAGCTGCTTCAGAAGAGGCTGAAGTGTTGTCTCCATATTGCTCAGGTTTATACATATCCATTTTAATTTTGCACTTCACCAAATTTCCATGATGTTCTCATTTCACAAATGAGGAAAGTGACTCAGAGCTGTGAAACTGCCCAAGGCTATAATGGAGTACTACAAGATCTGTGTTTCTTTGTTCCTAGCCCCATACTTAAACTGATAGCTCACACACAAAAGTTATTGAGCACCCAGCACCAAAAAAGTTGTGGAGGTTGACACCAATGTGTTCTTACTGTGTGGCCCTTTCTGCTGCAAGTGGGCCAATGTAAAAGGAATGCCCTCTGGTCTGGTTCCTTTGAAAGCTGTGACATAAACTATAGGCAGGTGATCACAAAAAATTAATTAAATCCCCTCAGAACGCACTGAAAAAATAATCAATGTTCTTTTTGTAGCAGGCTTGACAGGTTTATAATAAGAAATATTTCATTAAAGCAGTGAAGCTCATTGTCTGCAAATGTTGTAAAGTAAAATAAATGAGAATTAAAACTAAATCTTTATTAAGTTTTGATGAAGATTCTGTCCTTGAACTGTAAATCCAGGGCATTCCTCTCCTAGAAAACCACCAGGAATGATGTATATGATGTATCACAGATGGAATATTTTCTTAGATAATGGAATCACTGACAACTCTGGGTGCAAGTTAGAGCTGAATTTGTTCTACCTCTTCCCAGACTGCCAAGTTCAGGAGCCCATGGATGGCCTTGCATGAGCAAGGATGAAACCCAAGTCCCTCATGGCCAATAAGACAGACAGGTCCTTCCACAATGAACTTCATTTGTTCAGGAAACCTGAGATGGAGGCACAGCTACTACAGATGAGCTGTACCCTATCCCAAAATCCACCTGTCAGCCCTTTGGTAATATCTCTCTTAACTCAAGGTGGGCACATATATATTCCCAGGCATAGGTGAAAATATAAGAAATCCATTTTACAAAGGAATTAAATTATTCTACATCTACAAGAGGGTGAGGCTGAAATGGGAAACAAGGTGGAAAACCAGTGAGAGGATGAGATGTGGATGAAAAATGATTCTTCTGAAATGAGGGTTCCCCTGCCTGGCAAGAGAGATGAGGGGACCTAATTCCTCTTGGTTTGTAACAAGAGACAGAGAAAAGTACCCTGAAGCTGGAGGGAAACAGTGACAAAAAGGAAAAATTGCTGGAAAATTAGCCATTAATATCTTTAAACTGGCAATTAGAAAAAACTTCCATTAAGTCAAGTCCCAGCTGGAGATTGAAAAGGAGAGAAAAAAACCTCTTCTTAAAGACAGAGCTTCAGGCTGTCTGAGAGGAGGGTATGAGGTGCTTTTTATAATTACAGACAACTTGACACACGAGACCAATTCCAACCTCATTCTGCTGTGTTCTCCAACACTGTCACAGCTGCCATCATTCCAAGTGAAAATTGAGGGCACTCAGCACTGGCCAGTCCCAGATTCAAGGGCAGCAGAGAACTCTAAGGCTCACATTTGCTTTTCTCAGTTGCTGAAAGTATTGGCTCAACACAATCCGAGAAGAGCCAGCTGGGCATGGCATCCCCTGGCTCTGTTCACTTCCTTCAGAAATGATTTCTCAGAAAACATGTTTCCATGTTACAGTGCAGTCCCAGGAAAGTCCTGGATCTGCTGTTTTACTTTTGTCACCTGCCCGTGCAAACACGTTGTAGCTGCTGATTACTGGGGCAGCAGTGGCTCCCTTTGGAAGGATTACAGTGACAGCAGAAGAGGCTGATGAAAACTGTGACAATTCCCTCTTCCCCCAGCTGATTTGGAGCAGCAAATGTTAATGTTAAAATGTACAAATGGCTCTGCATGCAATTTTAATATGATTATCATACGAGAAAAAGAAAGACCATCTGTGGAAGTAGGAGATCTTAATGGGAGATTTAATTGACTTCATTTATCTGAGGGGAGATACACGTGTTTCAGGACCTCCAAACCAGTTAGGTTGACACCTTTGCTGTGCTAGAATTAATGGTTTGCTTGATGGAGGGTGCAGAACACCTGAGGGATTGTAGCTGTCATATCCCCCTCTGAGCAGGGAAAAGCAAAGTTATAAATCACCTTTCTCACCAAGATGATGATTAAGGACAGAAAGTAGCATTTCAGCACGAGAAATGGGTGAATGATGATTGCAAGACCCAAAGGCCTCAGACCAGAAAACAAATAACTATGATTAAGCAGATCAAAATTCTTTAAATTATCCAGGGTCGTAAGGACCAAATTAAACCCCAAACCATTTAGGAAATGGGCTTCAAAACATTTCTTGTTAAGAGCATCTTGGCGGGTGTTCAGGAACCTCATTAGGAAACGGGAGAGACAAATCCACTTTATTAAGACAAAAAGATCACGTTATTTTGCATTTCTGTGTCAGAGGAAAAGTCAGCAGCAGAGAGAACCATGGTTCTAACTGAGCACAACCCATCCAGGCACAGCTGGTTGCCCAGAGAGGGCTCCAGTGCTTGTACATCCCATTCTCCTCATCCATCTTATCACTTAATGTTTTTTACTTCCTTTTCCTTTTGACTTCCTTTCCATCATCACTGCCAGCAGAAATTGGCAAGGGTTTTCCAATTAAACAGTGTTGCTAAATGCCAGTGTGTCCATATTCAGTCTGTCTCTGAGTGAGAGGGATAGAGGTAATTCCCTACATCCCCTATTTTTTATTTTTTTTTTTAATTTTTAAATTAGCATTCAAATCTTCCAGAGGAAAGCAGAAAGGTCGAGAACACCCTGTTCATTGACCTTGTTCATCTGAAAGGAGATGCAAGAAGGACCATCCTGCCTGGGGATGTCTCCCAGTGAGGTATTCACTGTGATGCAGCCACCAAAGAGAGAAAGCAGGTGATGATGAATCTTCCCAGCATCCCTAAGACATCCTCTGTGCTCCTGCCAACACTCCACTTAGTGTTTGTTATACAAGGACTTCCTGGCAAAAAAAAAAAAGCAAAAGTAACACCCTCACATGTAAGTATATCTGTAAATATTAATGTGCAAATATTTGTGTATTATCTCAAAGAGCACAGCAGTTCTCCAGCAGCTTCCCTCAGCACCAGTTACCAAATTTCCTTCTCTTAAGCTACGAGAAAGGCAGAGAAATTTTGCAGTCATTGAGGACCTGTTTGGAGCTCTCCTTTCCAGAGGCACTGAGATGACAAGGTGAGACACTCTTCACTGGGACTGCTACGATTTATCCTGAGCTGTGAAATGTGTAGAGGTGAAATAGCAACACAAGCGAGGCTTATACACCACTTCAATCCTTCAAATACTCTTGGAAAAGCAGGAGCAGCTTCAGAAGGCACAAATTTGCTCTTCAGAGCAAGAGCAAGTCATCTGAGCACAGCTGGAAGGAGGGAGGAGGGTGGTACATTGATAGTCCTCTCAGTGTTTAACACAGACTACATCTAGGCAGATGTTTGCTGGACCCCCATGGGACTGAACTCTTCAAAGCTACTTTTGCACCAAGCAGCAGATGGATTTTTTTCCTGTCCAGAGAAGGGAACAGAGCTTGAGAAGGGTCTGGAGCACAAATCTGATGAGAAGCAGCTGAAGAAACTGTGGATATTTAGCCAGGATTAAAAGAGAGTCATACTGCTCTCTACAACTCCCTGACAGGAGGCTGTAGGCTGGAGAGGGTCAGTCTGCTTTCCCAGCTAACAAGTGACAGGATGAGAGGAAATGGCCCCAGGTTGCTCCAGAGGAGGTTTGGGTTGGATATTAGGAAAAATCTGTTCTCTGAAAGGGCTGTCAAGCACTGGAACAGGCTGCCCAGGGCAGTGGCTGGAATCACCATCCCTGGGAGTGTTTAAAGATCTTTAGCTGTGGCATTGGGGCTCATGCTTTAGTGGTGAACACAGTGGTGCTGGGCTGATTAATGGTTGGACTCAATGACCTTAGAGGTCTTTTCCAACTGTAATGATTCTGTGATTTTGTGTGAGCCCTGCAGCCCCCATGGCCCAGTCTGGGTGACCCTGGTGACCTCTGAGTGGGCTGGGACACCTGTCCAAGGTAAATTCTGAGAGAGGAGCAGGGGGCATATTCAAGCCTGTCCCCAGAATGAAGGGGACACAGCTGAGGTGCAGAAGAGGCAGGACTCTGGAAAACCTTTGTCTGGATACCTGGAAATCAAACTTCAAATCCAGCATCAGACCTTGGTGCAGAGCTGAAGTTTGAGGCGCTTAACCACAGACAAACCTTCTGCACCCAAATAAATATCACTTTTAAGTCATTTTTAAGCCATTTTTAAGCAAAGCAGCAGCCAAGGCTGGCACACAACAGCCATTCCACGCAGCACTGCAGCAGAGAGGGCTCCTGCTCTCACTTTAAATGCTTCCTATCAGTCTGCTTGTCTGAAAAACGCTCCCAAACAGCTTCTGGTACCCAGATTGAAGTTTTTCCGTGTAATACACTACCCTCTGCTGCTCACACGGGCTAATTACAATGCAGTGTTGAAATTACTGTGCTGCTGAGCTCTGTAGGGGAGACCTGGTGTTTGGTGTTAATCCTGACATTAATCCTAAACTCACAAAGGGTGTGAGTTATTAATCACTACAAACAAAAGGAAGTGGTGGCTTGTCTGCTCGAGATAACTGGATTTATTTGGAAGGCACATCTGGATTCCCTCTGAACTTTGAGACTTTTTCCTTATATCTACGCCGTACCAGAATTTGTTCTGTGCAGATATTAAGGCCAGAGACTCTGCAGCAGAATGTACTGAGAGGTTCGTGGAGCCACAAACATCAATACCTGCAAAATGTGTGTCCAAAATGGATGTTCTGTCAGTTCATCCCTTCTGATTCAAAGCAGAACATGAATCTCATCACATCAACTATCGAAAAACAGCTTTATTTCAGCAAATAGTAAAGTGGTGATAGTTTAAGGACCACTGGCAATTGGCAGCTCTGGATCACACCCTCACATATTTACTTGATTTAATTTGTCCACGAAGAGGTACACAGGGTCATTGATCCCACATCCCTTCCTGCTCCCTGAGTGCCATGCACAGCTTGGGCAGGCTGTAAGCTCTGCTGCCTGCACCCTCTCATGAGGGTGAGCCAAAGAAAAGAGAAATGTGGGACCACTGCTCCTTCCCAGAGAGGAAGGAGAGCTCCCATGCACATTTCCTCTGTGTCAGAATCCACAGAGCATTCCACATCAGCCTCCTCTCACCTAAAAGCATCCCAGTCAGAGCAGCTGCATGCAAATGGATATTTCTGTGGAAGTTAATTGCTGGAATTTCTTCTCCATTTTCACTGCCTAAACCAAACAGCACCAAACTCTCCTGCCTCTGGAGAGTCACCCACAAGCTTCTGACAGGGATGGGAGGAGTAAAAATAAACCCCAAAGCTGAGCCTAGTCTACCTGCAAGGCTTGGACTGACAGTACAGGGTATGAAATCAATGTACCAAGATCTTTTGGCTGCTAAGGGCCTCTGCAGTCATTGCTCCCAACTACTCTGGGATGGATCATACACAGAGACCGAGGCAACTTGCTTGGCTCAATACACTGAGGAATTATTTAGAAGATGTGTCTGGTTTTCAGACCCCTAAAACCTCAAAGTCTGTCTTTCTTATTGCTTTACCTCCTGCCACAGGCCCAGAATCTATTCCCAATGAAGAGTTTTACTGATACCTCTTTACTAGAGGTAAAGAGGTAACTCTTGCTGGACTGAGAAGCCGTGCCAGAAGGTGAGATGTAAACCCTTGTCCTCCTCTAATGACTCTGAAAAGTTTCCCTAGAAGCACAGCTTCTGCAGAAGGAGTTGAAGGATGGGGACTTTCAGCTCAGCTCCTTATTGCAGCCACCCTTAGCCAGACCCTGAAAATCTTCAGTGAGATGTGATTAACTCAATGCCCTGGGCAGAGTCCCCTCGAAGGCCAAGGAACTTCAAATGCACAGGAAGTGAAAATTTATTCTGCTTGCAAAGCCAGGTGCCTGCATAAGTCTTGGTTGATTCAGGACTGTGTTCACAAGAATAAAAGCAAGTGAACCCACTGCACTTTGTGTGACCCTGCTCAGAAGAACTTGTGAGGATTTTTCTCCTAAATGTCTTGAATTGGGCTGTGATCAACTTTCATTCCTTCTGACGCTTTCATCCTGATTTCTGCACAACAGCCCAACATCTTGAAAATAACAATGTGAATAGAAACAAACTGTGAAGGCCCTGGTGAGCTGTCTGGTATTTATCACTTGTGGGAATTGAGTTGTGTGATATTGACCATTTTAGGAAGATATTTTTCTTGCAAGAGGTAGGAAAAAATGCAAGTTGGTGTCTCATTGGTGTCTCTCCAGTGCCATTCTTCTACACAACTATGTCTTTGTCTCACAAGATACCATTGCCTAATGCATGCAAAAAAAGCAGGAAAAATATTTCTTTTAATTGAATGAAGAAGATGATCTGACCCTCCAGCCCTCACATGGGAGGAATGAGATATTTGCCATGACAAGAACCAAAAGCATTCAGCCCACAACTGAAAAGGCTCATGAAATGTCTTAAAATGCAGCAGGACATGGTGCAAGGTCAGGCTCTTTTGTGGGTTGGACCCTCAGGCAGTGTAATTCTACGTGGATTTGCCCAGGAATATTTAAAGTCCCCACATTGCCTTTTTTCTTCCATTCTGGAGACTAGGAATGAGTTCCCATCTCTACCTGGACACTTCCTATGCCTTTTGGGTATCATTCCTAGTCAATTTTTTCTTTAAAATTTAATGGCAAGACATGCACAAAGCAAGCCTTGCCTCCTTAGGAAGTCAGGAAAAATACTAAATTAATGAACCAAACAGCATCAAACTCTACCTTGAAACTTCAGTAACTTATTAGCTTTGCCTTTGCAGGTGCTGAACACAATAAAATTCCCAACATTGAAGCCCTAGTCAGATACTGAAAAGCAGCCAAGCTCCTAAGGCTGGGGCACTGGAAATAATCTGTTTCCCTGCCAAAACCAGAAGAAAGTTAGCAACCAATTTAAGTTTCAGGCAAGCTGCTTTCGTCTGCGTTGCTCATTTATTTGTCTTTGCTAGATAGGTGTTTGCTTCCTCTCGGTCCTTAGCTCGTGCAAGGCTGCCAAGGAGGAGAATGAGGTGGTGTGGGGAGGAATTGGAAGGAGCCTCAGACAGCATAAAAGTACTTGTTTTAGAGGCAGAGACAGAGAGGGTGAGTCAGGTCCACGTTGCCAGATCACAGCAGCCAGACACACACTAAGATATAAAGAAAGTCATCACCACACCTAACCCAGGGACAACCACAGCAAACACCAGGCTGCTCAGCTCGCTGCTGGTGCTGTAGTGATTGTTCCTTGTGGTTGCACTGCCTGACAAGAATTTCAGGTTTAACTGTGCCAGATGTGAGCCACAGGTTTGTGCGTTTGCCAATCCATCTGCAAAGGGAAAAACAAGATGCCAGCTCTCAGCAGACCACGCTGCAAAGGACCACGTGTTACTAACCCTGAAAGGATTTTTTAGGCATCTTTATGCCTCATTGATTCTCACAGCACTGGGTCTGTTGCAGTTGTTTTCATGTTGACAAAAATGTAAATATCTCAGATTGTTTTTCCTCTTATCTCTTTGGCCAAAGAGAACAACTTCTATTTTGGGATTTGTTTTCATATCTTTCATGACACTGGTTCTGTTCTGTTCAGACTGACACAGACAGAGGACTCCAGCAGCCGAGCAGGCTGAGGGGATCTCTCTCTCCCTCTTTCTATCTTTCTTTTTTATTAATATCTAATCTAAATATCAATTCATAATAAAGCCTTCTGATTTCAGATCACTCAATCAATGGACTCTGATTGTTTGTTGGTGAGGCTCTGAGAACTCACCTGAGGCAGCCTCTCAGCAGCAGGCCATGGAATCAGCATGCCATAGCAATGACTGCCCTTCTAATAACCTCTTGACTAAGGAAAAACTCAGACTGTTGCAGCCATTTACCCTGGTGAGAGTCCTGGAAGGCTGACAACCCTTCCCACTCCCTGTGAAACCCTTTAGCTCAGTCCCAGAGTGTGATCAGTCAAGTCCTTCTGTAAATCCCTATAATTCAGGGGCTGCTGCTTCTCCTCATGGGTGGGCTGTGACCCACTGCTGACTGATTCTGATACTCATCCATCAGTGCAGGCTTCAGCCACTTCAGCAAAGCTCTTTGGAACAAAGCACAGCCTTAAAGCGATTAAAAGGTAAACCATTCGTCATTCACTAATGATTCTAACTTCAGCTCCCAGAATATTTTTGGGTTTTTGACTAATGACTGAATTTAAATTGGAGGATTAATTCTAGAGGCATATGTCCATGAATTTCCCCCTCCCTTCCACCAAAGTTTTTGAATCCTCCTGGATCTCTAGATGATGATTTCTCTCCCATCTGAGTAGAGCACATCTCAGGACTAAGATATGAGAGCTATCCAAAAAGTCAGAAGGAACAAGTTTGGAAACCCCCAAGCATCTCAAGGCCACCGAGTCTCTGCACAGAGGGTGAGGACTCTGCTCTCTTTTCTGTGCTGACTGTGGTAGAACTTGAGGGAATGGCCTGAAGTTGTGTCAGGAGAGATTTAGGTTGGGTATCAGGAAAAGGTTCTTTCCCCAGAGGGTGGCTGGGCACTGAACAGGCTCCCCTGGGCAGTGGTCACAGCACCAAGGCTGACAGAGCTCAAGGAGTGTTTGGACAATGCTCTCAGGCACAGGGTGTGACTCCAGTGCAGGGGAAGGCTGTGAGCAGAGGGCTCAGGTGCACCAGGTCACAGCCACCAGTGGTGGTTCAGGAGCTCCACAGCTCTCTGTTCCCCTGCCAAAGGGATGAGGTGCGCAGACAGAAGCAGCAAGGTTTTGGGACATCTGCTTTAGGATACAGAGATCACTTGTTGGGCACACACACTCTGTCATCAGGTCAAGTAACTCTGAAAATCTGACCAGCTTCTGCTGATCAGTTGCTATCCATGGAAATTTGCCAGCTTGGGGTTTTTGTTCAGGGTTGGGTTTTTGGCAGTGGTGATGTTCTGTTGGGGTTTTGCCCCCCCACCCCTGCCCCAAGAAGTATTCCAGCTGGGATGGTGTTTCAAAAATTCACCATAATTTCCAGCTGTGCAATCTGTGAACATGTCATGGTGCTTCAACATCAGCATATGCCTATGAAACATTTCTAATGAATATTAAATGTTTGGGTGTTGTTTACTCACAGAGCTCAGGAGCATGATGACAAACCCATTTAACTGCAGAACCACCAGTCAGCAAGAAAATTCTTCATAATTAAAAGCCTTTTCCCGATGCAAACACCTGTTTCTCATCCTTTAATTTCTATCTACATGCCAAACACCGTCATGCTGAAATTCAGAAGTACAGCACTAAACAACCACCTCTTCACTGGTCCTGTGGAAGCAGCTCCCTGTCCCAAAGGTCACCTTGAAGAAATAAAGAAAGGTCATGTGTCACAGAGGGAGAAACAGGTGATCTGCAAGATCTGGTGGCAGGGAAAGGCCACTGCAGTGAGAGTTTAAGAGGATCCACAGAGTGGATTTTCCCACTCTGCTAAGATCCCTTTAGAGCACAAAGCCACGTGCACACCACTGAGAGCAGCACACAGCTTCCCAAGGTTCCAAGGACAGCCAGCAGCTCACAGACCTTGATGCAGGTTCTGATGCTTTGTGCATCTCCAGCCAAACTGCATTTGGGAGGAAAACTTCCCCTTGCTGCAGTACAGACTGCAATATCCTTATCCACACCAATTTACCTCCTGGCGTTCTTCATCCCTCGCTGCATCACTCCAATGACAACTTCAGAAGGTGACTTAAACTTCAAGGGACTTGCCATAATCTTGCCCACAGGCTACAGGGTTGGTGATGCCTCAAAATACTTGCTTGAGCAGTGGCTGTGAGGCAATCACAGCTTCAATGGGTACAAAGCTTTAAACACTGACTTCATAGACTCCTATGCATATTAGTTCCAGATTTTCTATGCATTAAGTTAGGGCCATGAAAGTATTTAGATCTCAAAGCAGAATCACCACAGCCACTGAAAAGTACTTGAGCATTGATAATTAGCAGGGAATTTGGAAATTCTCTTGTAGCTGAAATCTCAGACAAGTCTACAGGAGCTGTCTGGAATTTTCCACATATGAGGGCCACAGACTCGAAGCTTTACCCTTTCATACAACAGCTTTTGCCATCACTCTTCACTGTGGTCAGCAGCTACAGGAGCCTAGTTCACATTCTGAGATCCATATTTCTATCATCCTGAAATCAGAGTTATTATAAACACCGTGGGACTTCTCAGGCTGTAAAGGTTGTTTCTAATTCCTGTCTGCAAGATGATGAGGCAAGACTCAGCAAAGAGAGTTAAGGTGCAAAGGTCAGGCCATACACATTTCTTCCTGTACAGATTTATACTGGAAATGAGGTGTGTCCAGATAAGAGAGCACCAGTCTAGTAGAACTGGTGAAGGAAAAAATCTGAGTTTGATTTTAGACCTCGGTGTGTGGACTTCTCCTCTACTCAGCTTGACAGTGTGGCATAAAAGCACCTTGAAGTGACAGGGTAACAACATTTCTGCCAAGGGAAGCTGCTGTTTCTGAGGGTTTTTTTCCCTGACTCCTTCAGATTTTACAACATTTTTTCAGAGCCTGGAAACAGCTGAAGTGCTGTCATTAGCAGGAAGCAGCCAAAGAAAGGAAAGGAGAAAAAAATGGAGCCATTCTTCTAACCATATGTCTGTTCCCCAGGTCTGTCTAGAGAGTGCAATTACCAATAGATAATCACTCAGTTTAGAAATGTTAGACCCTCTAGACAGCTTTCATGACTGAACACAAGGGATATGCAGTATTAAATAGTTACTCTGCCCCAAGAGATAATTCTCAGTAACACTTAGAGGGTCAGAAATCACAACTGCAATCGAATTCAGTTTTACATCTTGGTCCAATAAAAATATATCAGGTGCAGTTTAGAAGAGGAAAAAGAAACTTGCATACAAGCAAACATAAACCAGGAATTTTCCCTTCACATCTTCCTGCCCATCTTTTCTTATGTTTGCTCTGCAGTACAGAAACAGGAGCCTGGGACCTTTTGCCTCTTTGTCCTGTTGACCTTATTGCAAGGTGAGTCCTCCTCACAGCCCAGCCAGCTCCATAAGCAGAGGAGAGGGGGAAAGAAGCTCAACCTGCCCCCCACTATCCAGAGATGTGTCCTCCTCCTTCCCAGGTACCTCCTCCCTGCCTCTTGGGTGGAGTTGCTGCAGCTGGAATGGAGCTACAGGGACATTGCTGGGAATCCCTGGCAGCAGATGCAGAGGGGAGGAGAGCCCCAAGGCTGGTCCTGCAGCTGAGCCCAGAAGCTCATGGCAAGCATAACTTTCCTATTGAGGCATTCCAGATGGGAAGGTTCCAGCTCCCAGCCTGCTGAGACAGAGCAGAGCATGACCAAGAGCAAATCTTCTTGTTGTTGTCCCATTGCTCTGTGCCTTTGTTTCACAGGGCTTTGGAGCAGGGCCAGCACCAGCAATGGGTGTCTGAGCCACTGCAAGGAGACCTTGCCATCAGTTTATATCTTCAAGCCCCACTCAACACCAGCTCAGCAACCCTCTCCAGTAAGAGCCAGCAGGATGGATTTTTCCAAAGTGTTGAAAGGTTCTTCTACAAACCAATTTGATTTCTTGAGATAGAAAGACACATAACTGCAAGGGAGAGCAGTTTCCCTTGCCCTCATCCAGGCAGCTTTATTTGTGTTCTGGACAGGTCTGTGACAGTGCTCTCGGCTAATGCACAAAGCTCTCGGTGACCAGAGAAGGAGGCACCAGGCTACAAAACTAAAACCCCAAGTGTCCCTTTTAACAGGTGACACTGCCACCCCAGAGCCAGCATTACTGCTGCTTCTGAGAATGAAAGTGAGCTGGCAACAAGCAGCAAAAAGAGAGCAAAGGCCTGCTCCCCAAAACCACAAAGAATAATCCCCCTCAGTCTCCCACCAAGAGCCCTGGGAAGTTCAGGTGAAAGCTCTCAGGCTCAGAAAGGAAAGGCAGAGTTGGGTGAACCTTGGGAATACCAAGGGCCATTCCTGGGACAATCCCACCTTGATCTTACTGATATCCAACTTGTTTTGCCCCAGATAAATCCCACAGAAGCACTCACACTAGCAAGCTGGGAGCTGTACCATGTGAGCAGCATTTCACAGCCCCACGCTGCTCTCAGTGTCCTGCAGCACCAGGACTGCTCCAGCCAGAGACAGAGGATTACACACACACTTCTCCTGCCCTGTGCCCTCCATCTCCTTCCAAAAGCCAAATCAGGTGGATCAATTTCAACACTGATGTATTAAAATACAGCTAAAGGTTGGTGTGTTTCCTGCCTGGAAGGGCTTTCCTTTGAGGAATTTTATCAGGAGTTATATGAGAAGCAAGCTTGGGTGATCAGTATGGATAGAGATGTACAAATGACTTACCATCAACAAACATTATTTGGGCTCCTCTTGATAAGGCAATAGGGTAAAAAGCCTTGAGATGCATTCACTGGTTAAGTTGGGAATAAGTTTTTATCACCGAAACTATTTGATATCTACAATTCTTGGTTTGTTCACAAGACAACCACTTTCGACTTGACATAGTTAGAAATCAATGAGCAAGGTTAAAAATGATATTATAACTCAAGGTTTTTGTGCCATAAATGTGACTGTAGTTATGCTAAATCGATGGAATATGGTAGCCTGAATTTACTGCCAAGTCCCAGCAAGGGTGGTTAATTCATGGATATTGCTCTACCTGGTTTAGAGGTAAAAGGGTTTTTAAGAACAACCCTCTGGAGCTGTTCCCCCACAGCTGTCATTCATCTTCCATCCAGCCTGCCAGGCTTCTGAGTGTGTTGAAAGAGACTTTGATTTCAGCAATAAAAATAAGTAGCTCGAATTTTGCTTATTTTGTTGCTGTTGCAAGCAGAGATCCCCTGAAAGAATTCCGTGTGTTTCAAAGCCAGCAGCTTGGCAAAACACATCTTTAGCTTCATGAGGGAGGCAGAACTGACTTCCTTCTCAAAAAAGCAGCACTCACTTAATTTTTAAACTTTTTATTACTGTTTATATGAAAGTCATTCATAATAATTACCGTTAATATACACTCAACCAGTTTCACAAGCACTTTATATTTACAGCTGCCTTGCCTCTTGTTCCTTGGTAAAAATACCTCCCACAGGTCCCTGTGTATTTGGAAACCATCGATCATATGTGCCACTGGGTTGAGAAAGGTGAGGAAAAGCAGGAAGTCAGACACCACAGGCTCATCAACATCACATGCCTTGAATGTGTTTTAAGTAAGACACAAACCCAGCTCAAAGGGAGATCATTATGATAAAATGTTCTAATTTTTTTTTTTTTTTACTCAAACCTAAGTTGAAATGACTCATTTGAGATACACTGGGAAGAAAGCAAAATCTCTCTTTCCTCAGCTGCCATCACTGTGCCCTTTGGAAGGGAGATTTTCCAGCTTGCCTGTGCAGATCAGGGAGCTCTGTGTGCACCTCCATGTTAAAAGAGGAGTGGGTTTATGCTTATCTGAGGGTTTCCATTAAAATCTCACTTTGGGTTTTTGTGAAGGCCCTGATTCTTCCAGAATGGCTGACAAAATTTCTCTCTGAAATTAACTTTATATGAAAGATTACATGGCTCCACTGCTATCTGAAGTGAGGGTGACTGGATTATGTCTCGGATTGTTTCTGCTGGAAAACAGGTTTTTGTCAAAAGGAATTTACATTCTACAATAAAATCTTCTTTGGCTGTCACATTTAAATCCTTTTTCAACAGGAAAATTTCAAATAAAGCAAATATTTGAATCTACTTTGCTTTTTAAAGAACAGATTGCAGAGCAAAAGGAGAAGTGGAAAGGAAACCAACTTTTTAAATATAAAAGTACAGGTACATTCTTTTATTTTATTTTCCTCAGAGGGTTAGAAAATAAATAGCTGTATAATAAAATGAATTAAACCAACATCAGTAGGGTTCCCAATATATTTCTTTAAAAGAAAATGAAATATTGCTGGGTGTAACGCTGCATTTATAGATTTTTTTTTCTCTGTTGTGGTCATTTATTTTGAGAGAGAGGAGGGATATTTGTATGGTTATGGCTTCTTACCAGGATTATGGTTCCCGATAAGATGGTACTGCTCCATCATACAGGGCTCAGAATTATTTCAATAGGCTTTGATATAGCTTTGAATTTCACAGGAAGGGGCAGGGGAAGCAAGAATAGAAAACTTCAGCTGACTTTTTTTTTCCCATTTCAGCCCTCAGTTCCTGCTCACACATGTTTATAGCCACTTCCAAGGATGATAACTTCTTTGAAAGGTTGCAATTTGAGCATTTTTATACACCCCAGGTGTATTGCATCTATATAACTCTTATTACCATATAACTCTTTCTAACCACAAAACTCCTTTAGGGAACATAATATTGTTTGCATTAACTCAGGAGCTCAGAGCCAGGCAGCAGGACCTGGGGCACCCTGTGCAGGGCACTGCACATGTCCACATCCTTCACTCCAGGACCAGACAGGCCCAAGAGCCCTTTTTATTCCTCATAATAGACAAATAGATTATAAAAACATTTCTCTGCGGGAGTGGTTCTGGAGATAAGAAATGTTCATCAGGATTCAACAGGAGTGCATTTAATTTCAGCCAGCACTATCTCTAACTTTGCTGTCGTGCACCTGATGCCTTCTCACACTCAGCTTTGAGGGGAATAACACAACAAAATTCCTGGCAGTGGAGAAACCAATAGCAGGAAATGAGGGCCCCAAATCTCCCAGCACAGGTGAATATTTATAGCTGCCACATGAACATCTATTTTCTTGGATTACACTAGGAGATGTGATAACAGCACTGAAGAAAATTACTTTATGAGTTTAATGCTCATATATTTCCTGTAGAGGAAATGTAGTGATTTCATTCATCTAGGTTTGCTGGCATTTTATGTGGATGGTAAGCTCTGTTCTATCACTATTCTTGTTACAGCTAATCATCATCATCATTGTTATTGTAATTAATTGCCAATTTCCTGCTAAAAATCTTCTGTGAAAACAACTGGGGAAAGATACAATAACAATAGAAATATAGAGGCATTTAGGAATTGCTTAAGCAGTCCAACTGACTAAGATCTTGTGCTAAGGACTTCCTACAGCTAAAATGTCTCTGACATTCTAAATGGCTTCCTGCTCAGCACTAAAGGGATGAGATTACACTCAAATGAGGAATTTGAGTCCTTCAAAAGAGCACATAGCAAGAGAGCCTGTCTCGAGTGCCTTGAAAGCCTCTCAAAGCTGCTCTGGTAGGGAAGAGAGGACTTGGCTGAGATGAAAGAGAAGCTGATTTTGTAAGCACTGGACAGATTTTTGTGTGTCTATCCACTTGTTAAAGGTGAAGCAAAGTGCAGACCTCCCCCCACCCAGAGTACAAAAGATGAAGAGACACACAGAGGCACAATTCAACGACCCAGAGTGGTACCTTGGTCTGTCTGGGATGCACTGGGACATGAGAGAGCCTCCTGGAGCAGGCACAAACCACACAGGACCTATGGAACTCCACACCCTTCTGTCTAATTTGGGCATTTGGGACATCTCAGGCAGCACCTGGACTCTCCTTTAAAGTCTCTGTACCCTCCAGGGAGGTTTCCTTGATCAATATCTCCTCAATCCATGGCACAGCCAGACCCATCTCTCTTCCAGTTGGACAAAGTCAGCATCTGTAATCCCCATGCTCAGCACAAGCCAATAACACAGTACAGAACATTTTCCAGGGTCAAACCATATCCCAGATCGGTGTCTGCTGTTTTTATCACTAGACAAACAAGTGATAACAATTAGAAATAATCTCTTTTAAAACATTATGCTGAGAGGTGTCTTTGAAGAGGTCTGGAGACCACAGGAGGTCTCAAAATTCAGTAAATTCAACGAGTTCTTCAAATGTTTTCCTCTTAATTGAAAAAGTCAATTAATCCCCCTTTCCACCTAAAGACACCATGGAATTGGTGTTGTGTTTAACCTGATCCATCCCATGACAGAGCAGGAAACTGCAGCACCTCAGGGGAGCAAACACTTGGAGTAGGTGGTCTCACTGCCAAGAAAATAAAGTCTTGAAAGAATGAGACACAGGATCCCAATGAAGTGATTTTGAGTTTAATACATGAAGAAGCAGCAGGAAGTGGCTCTGGTTATGGTCTGGCTGCCAGCAGGTCAGGATGGGAAACCCAAATTGGACATCAGAGAGAAGTCACAGACAGAGTCTGGACCCCCCAAAAGCTGCACGGGGTTCACCATGAAACTGCCAGGTGTCCCTGTGTTTTCAGGCACAAGGAAAGCCCTGCTCACCACTCAGCACTGGGGAGAGCTGTCCCTGTGTTTTCAGGCACAGGAAAAGCCATGCTCACCACTCAGCACTGGGGAGAGCTGTCCCTGTGTTTTCAGGCACAGGAAAAGCCATGCTCACCACTCAGCACTGGGGAGAGCTGTCCCTGCCTAGGACAGGTCCCACTGTGCCCATCTATCTTTCTCCAGCAGTGCTTCAGATGGTGACCTGTCCCATCACCATCCTGCCTGGCTCCCAGGTCACCCTCCCAGCCTCATCCATGACCTTCCTCCCACCTCAGGGGCTGGTTGCTCTGAGACAGGAGTGCATTTCACATGTGCTGGTGGGGAGGCTGGATCACCATGACTTTGCTCCAGGAACACACAAACACCCTGCAGGATTTACAGCTCCATTTCTCAAGGCACCACAGAGATGTGTTTGAAGAGACAGGGCCTTTCCTGAGCTGGGTATAGATGAAGAAAAAAAAAAAAAACCAAAAAAAAC